>JAWWEU010000053.1:13904715-13988285 GCA_035583155.1 Acropternis orthonyx | reverse complement strand
GACCAGGCCGCCAGCTGGGCCGCCATCTACCAGGTGAGGGGCAGCGCCCGCCCGCCTGTGCCCCGCGCCCAGCGGGGCTGCTCCCGCACTCTCTCCGCGCTGCCGCCGCCGCTGCTGCCCCGGCCCGGCCCGGCGCGGGGACCGCTGCCCGCCGAGCCCGCGCCGCTCCCGCTCCTGCCGGGGGGCACGGGAGGCCGCGCCGTGCCCCGCGGGCAGAGCCCCGCCGGGAGGGACCCCTGGCACCCCTCGGGCGGGCGCAGCCCCTCGGGCGGGCACGGCACGGCGGGGCGGGGGCCGCGGTCCCGCCCGGGCCCCGCGCGGAGCAGCTGCCGCGAGCGCGTCCTCGGCTCGGAGCCCACGGCGTGGGCATCAGCACTGCTGGAACTGCCCCTTCCGAGCCGCGGGGGAGCGAGTCCGCCGGGCTGGCCTTTTGTTTTTGAGCAGAAAGGCGGTGATGGGCAGCATCGCGTGCATCGAGCTTTGCAGTCACCGTAATCACAGAACAGAGCCTAAAACAGCATGTTGGTAATCCTCGTGCAATTAGCTGGTACTGCTTTTTTGTTATGTCGTTTGCCTAATGTAGGGGGTTTTTGTGGCATTTTAGAACACCTGCTTAGCAAACGTGAATGCTTGCAAGGTTATTTGGCTGCTGGATCCAGCTTCACATGCAAGCCACAGAGATTAGTGCTTTTGTCTTTAAAAGTAGTTCTTCACGTGTTTATCTAAAATGAAGTTTAAGAGAAGATGAAGTACGTGAATGGCTGGGTGGATGTGTTCCGTCAGACCAGGCAGCATTACTTAAACACCCATTTGAATGTTTATGCTCGTATATTGCATAAATTTGTTGCAGAGTTGAAGTTCATATTTGCAACAAAGAAGCTGAGCTTTGCTTCCTTTCAATACGAATTTCTCTGGCAACAGACCTTTAAAAGAAGGAGTGAAGTATAAAAGTGAAATAAATGGACTCCAGTTTGAGAATCACAGCAGGCAAGTTTTAAAAGTAATAGCTTGCAGGATGATCGTCTTCAGTTGTTTGACATTTAGAGAATAAGCGTGAAATGTTGAGCATGCTTTTCAGAAAGGTCCCTTTTTTATATTTCCTTCCCTGCAGAGCATCTGTGCTTTGCTGACTGTATCAGTTGAAAGTCATGTGGATATATGACGTTATGTTTTTGCTGAACGGTTCTGGACAATTTGGTATGTTGCAGGCTTAGTACTCAGGAAATGATTTTGAGTAATAGAGCTTTGTAATGGAAGGGTCTATTTCTACAGGTACGATTTAATTACAGAAGTGAAGTATCTAAGCAGAATGAGGGAATGGCCCATTTTCAATGAGGGATCAGCAGTCAGGGATATTTTTGTCCTGCTCTCTTTGAGTGATGTGACTCAGTAGATTGCTTAAAGTGTGGCACAGCATGAGCTTTGATTGAGGACTAAAATTCAATTAAAAAAAAAATAAAAGGACTGAAGTGATTCTTTGATTTGTATCCAACTATTGATATGCACAGTGGGTGGGTTTTTTACTTAATTTTTTCCCCCCCTAAGATTGATAAGTAAATATGTGCATCTGTGTCATGAAATTCAGTTTCTCAATTGTATCCCGCTTTTAAATCAGCTGTTGAAATGACATCTTGGCAGGTCATGTACATCTGGAAGAACAATGTACTTCTCTATAATCTGTGCTTTTGATGTCTGGGCTGTGATATTAACAAAGCAGTTTTCCTACAAATGCCAGTCTTTGCCTGAAGAATGCACTAAGTAGGATAATATAGGTTATTGGTGCAGAGAAAAAGCCTTCCCACAGGTTCATTGTACCACAGGCTTCTGGTATCTGATGTTACGACTGCTAAAATGCAGAAATGTTCACCAGTATTCCAAGTGAAGCATAATGCAGTTTGCTGGCAGTCCCTTCCTCTTGGCTAAATCTGTTATCTAGAGATACAGAACTGCACAGCATCTCAAAGAGAAATTAGGAGTACTACAAGGAGATGAAGCTAATTGGAGGTATGGCTACAAGAAGACTTGTCTGGGTGCTGCATGACTTAGAAGAGTTAAAAATGTCCAAGCTTCTTTTTTTTGGAGGGGGCTGTGGGACAAACGGAAGCTGTGTTCAGCTATGATAGTAGAGTTGTGACAGAAAAAAATTTAGATTATATTTTTTTTCCAGCATAAATAATCACAGGATGGAGACACAAACATTTAAAAATGAGGACCTTGTGTAGGTGGTTTTGTGGCAACATGACTTGGGCACCACATATGTAGTGGAACCATTCTCCCGTACAGCTGGTCAGAACAAAGTGAACAGTGATGAAGTTCATCATGTTTTTTTGGTTTGGTGGTTGTTTTCTCGGTTTTGGTTTAGTTTGAGGTGAGGTTTTTTTGTTTTCTAATACCCATTCCTGTCCCTTACTTTCCTCTAGATTTACTTGCTTATAAGAACTACGAGCCATGAGATCCTGTGAAGGTTGTTCAGAGACCCAAGCGATAAAAAGAACTGCTCAGGTTCTGGCTGTTGCTTGTGCTTTAGAGAAACATACTTAGAAGATGACTAGTAGAATGAGACCTGATCTGAGCATAAGAAAGGCCCATTCAAAGTAAAATCCTCTTCCATGAACCAGTAGGTTAACGGAACGTGGCTAAACGTGAGGTTTGCTATGTGCTAACTGGTAAAGGTGTACAACAGAAACAAATGCTTAAGGGCAGGTGAATGATACGCACCCTGCATAAATATCATTAGAAGTATCTATTGGAATGAAAAGCATCCACTCTGGAGATGTCACAACAGAAAACCCATAGCCCAAAGCTAAGAAAAACACAGTGTAGGCTTGCTGTTAGAGCAGGTGAGAAAAAGGTAGATATTTGTCCAGAATATCAAAGCAACATTTGGTTTTCATTTACTCACAGTGAGTGCAATACCAGATTTTCATAGTAATTTTATATGCAGAAGTCTTTTGGCCTGTTAGGAGATTTTAGTTTCTAACTTCTTACACAGGGTGATAGAATGAGATATCTTAAAAACACAACCCTCAAGTACAGGTAGAGTTGCTTCTTGTGTTTATATAAACTAGGTATGTTGACTCTAGTATGTTGGCCAATGATATTAATGTTGATGTGCTTATCAGGAACAGTAAAAGTACCTCTGAATTAGTTACCATTCGACTGGGAATTCCATGCACTATGGACAGAGGCAGAGCTGACATTTGGGGACAGCTCATGTGGAGTTTTCCATGTGAAGGTAGCAAAATGAAGCTAAAATGTGCACTCTTTTCTAATTTTTATAGTTATTAGAAT
Organism: Acropternis orthonyx; assembly: GCA_035583155.1. Classification (NCBI taxonomy): domain Eukaryota; kingdom Metazoa; phylum Chordata; class Aves; order Passeriformes; family Rhinocryptidae; genus Acropternis; species Acropternis orthonyx. The sequence goes on along the minus strand of JAWWEU010000053.1, from coordinate 13,984,994 downwards.
ATAAAGTCTACATTTTCAAATATATTTGGAAGTGGGTAGCCTGAAAACAGCTAACTATGCTGCTGTGTGCTCTGGAAAGCTGAAGTGTAGTTAGAGTTGGGTTTGAGGGCTGTAGGAGACACATAACTATTCTAAGTTTCTTTATTAACTTTTGAGAGTATTTAAACAAATACTAATGTGAATATCAGTTTTTCCAAACCTCTCTAGGCTAAACTAAAATACTCCACATTAGGAAAGTTAATAACCTTTACTCAGATGATGGGAGGAAGACAGGAAGGTATTATGGACATTTTGGATATCTCTCTGTGGAGAGAGAAAAGGCATGGGAAGCTTTTTAGGTATTCACTGTCTCTGGAAAATATTTGTAGAATATGTAGATAGGTTTTGATGCTGCAAGTAAACTGTGAAACGGTTGACGCTGTAGGCTTGTAGTAGTGTGGTTGTGTTGTGTGTTTAAAGTCAGCGAACAGGAAGTCCTACAAGTGTTTTTGGTTTATAAGCTGCAGGAGGGTTCAGATGTTGTGCTGCTGCAGTCTCAAGGCATTTGAGTTACTGCTTTGCTCTGGTGCTGAGCAGCAGATAAATTGAGGCATGAGCATGACTTATTATAAATGCATCTTTGTGCTTTATTCTGCCAGTTCTTGCTGCTGCAGAGTGCAGGTCTCTGCATGCAATGCCTTGCCACTGCTTAATTCATGCTCTGTTGATTCATTCAAGGCTTAGTGTAATTGGCCCTGGTTATGGAAAGCTGGTTTAGAACTGAGAGTTGCAGAGAGTCTCTCATTTCCTTCAATAAGCTGAAGATATTCCATGTTTTCCAGTGCTATACAGTCACTGACTCTTGATGCATGTGTGGAGGGGCGAACAGGGATGCAGTGGCAGAGTCTCTGTGGCTCACAAAGTCAGTATCCTCCCCTGAAAACCGGAGTTTATGCTGAGCTGCAGGTGCTGGTATGGTTTGTGCTGTTGACACTGGTTCAGAGCACTGCTGCACTGGTTAGTTTTTCCTACTGACTTTTTCAGATCAAGAGCAATTGTGTCTACTGCTGGCAAATGCGAGATTGGGCAAGTGATGTTATGTGCTGCTACTGAGCTGTTTAGTTTTGCTTGGGTTTTAGAGTTTAAAATTAAGTACTTAAACCCAAGTCTTCTGCGATAGCTTTGCTGTAAGTGGAACATAGAAAAATGGAACCTGCTATGGTTGTCATCATAGATGTACAGAAGGAAACTTAAAGAGAAAGCAGCATTGGTCACGTGCCAAATGATATTAAATTCAAATAGAAATAGTCCTTGTAAATAGAGAATAAAATGTGGTAGTGGTAGACCAAGTATTTTTGAAACTAAAATAACTCTCTAAATACTCTGAGTAGGTTTGAAATAACAGCTCATCCTATAGTTAACTAAACATTAAAATGAAATCTTTTCTTATAACAGTTGCTTTGCAGATGGACTTTCTGCAAGGGCTCTCTTTAGCTGAGACTTTGTAAGCTGTGGTTTACACTGAAATATCACTGCTACTTTCTTGTAAACGTGAGAATTATCAGGTTTTTAATCAGTGCCTCTAGCATGACATAATTATCTGTTTGGATTGTGAGTTTAGGCTCATTACGTACCTGAGGATACTAAGTGATTCCTTAAAATTAAGAACTCGTGTATGATTCAAAATGGACTTCTTTTAATATAAAAGAAAATAAAAGAGATAAGAGTTTACAAAAAAACCCCAAACCTGTAAGAAGAGGGAAAAGTCTGAAGTCATGTCATTGCTTGTGCTCCAGTGAATGTGAGACCAGGGGAGTTGTTTCAGCCACCAGAAAATGCCACTGAATTTCTTTTCTCATGGTTAAATAAACTAGTTTTTCCTTTGGTCTCCACATGTGCAAAATGGTATTTATATTCAGTGAAGTGGTAGAGAGCTTTTTTACTTACTTTCCTGCCCTTTTGTAACACAGAGGGGAAGGAACAAAACACTTGCATTAAGGATCAGTATTCTGTGACTAATAGTATACTAAGGAGTTTTCTGATAGGGTTTGGAGGTTTGTGTGTTTGGGTTTTTTTTAGGTACCTGCAAATGCGTTGTGTGACAGAAAGGTCAGCTCCTGTTATGCTTCAGACAATTCAGCATCATAGGAGAAGTTTTTCCTTGCAATTCTCTTATGCCCTGTTAAAGCAAAGGCCTGTTCTCCAGCATGGAAGGGATAAGTTCTCTAAACAGAGGGAAAGTTTCTCAAAATGTGACTTGAGTAGGAGGCTTATTAACAACAAATTGATAAATGTTTGAAAATTGTGCCATAAGCCTACCAACTTAGCAAAATAAACAAAACAAACAAATAAACCCAAACCACCCCTTTAGCTGGAGTGGTTAGAATGTTCCCAGTGATTTCATATTAAAGTTTACTGAATTGTGCTTATTTCTGTAATACTGATTTGGAAGAAGGACAGTACAGACTGAGACACAAAACAGCCTTGCCTAGGGTTTGGTGTCATCTTCAGTGCTGGTGTGAAGTGCTGTCAGTGTTCAGACATTTTACAGAATTGCGTACATTTGAAACTTCATTCTTTTTAAAATATTAGACTAGACTAAAACTATTAGACTGGAACGTTTGTGTCTGTACCTCTGTAAAAGTGTGTGCAACATCAGTGTCAGAGGAAAGCAGCTCTGGAGAGAGGCTTTTTTAAAAAGAAGTGAGTTTATGAAAATGTAGAAACCACTTCTCTACAACATTCCTAATTAACACAGGCTTCATCTGTATTACACACTTAGCTGTGTGCAGCACCTACCATTGAGTTTTTGGGGTTTTGTTTTAGTCATTGGTCATGCTGATTTGCACAGCAGTGTGTTTTTTCATTCTGATGCCAGCAGGCATGCCCTTGCTGGTTTGACTGGGAGAGGCGCTTTGATAGAGCATCAAAATGCCTTTGTGTGCTCACCTTGTAGATCATGCTGTACAAATGCCAATTCGTTTTCCACCAAACCCAGTGCATTTAGCTGTGCCTTTCCTCTCACCCACACAGAGTATGGCTAAGATTCAACAGCTTGCCTGTCATATTGTACAGAGAAAAAGTGATAGAAGTAATTCTTGGAAATTCATGTGATTGTGCTAGTAGTGATAGCTGATCTACTTTCAAAATGAGTTTGTGCTTTCTACGTTTAAGAAGAAAGGTTCATAGAACAGCAGTGAAAAATCTCATCTCCTTGTTGCGAAGGAAAATGAACCAGCATAATATGGAACTCTTGGAAATTTTTTTAATTAATTCACTTTCTCATTTTTAATTCTCTAGGTTCTCTTTCCACGTGCTTTCATCCTGGACAGTACTTTATCCTAGAATATGGACTGATAAACACATTGGTTCCATAAGTTACTGGGTTTTGCATTCATAAATAGTGGAGTAATGAGTTTTAAAGTGCAGCTACTTGTGGAAGCAGCATAAATCCAGCCAGCTTACTTGAGAGGTCTGTGGTTTATCTGTTTTAGCTGGAGTTTATATGTTTTTAAACTCAAAGTATTTATCATCAACATCAAGTCAAACGTGATTCCTTCCAAACTGTGTGTGTGTTGTATGTTTTTCTCCCGGGGCTTTTGTTTTTAGCATATACTCTCGTCCTGTCTCCTACCAGTCCTTGTTGGCATGATAAATTACACTGTCCTTTTAAGCAGAATTCTTTTGGTGTCACTGATACCAAACATGTACCTTATTTAGTTGCTGATTTGTTAGTCTCTGGAATGAAACAGTACTTGGACAGTCCCACCTCCTAGCTGGGTTTATCTTTCATAGAAGAAGTAAAAAGACCTTTCTGCTTCATGCAGCATTAATCTCACATCAAATTTACTTTAATAACATACTGATATCCATGTTAAAGGCCTGTTTTCATTGTTAGAAACTGAAACTTAAGTCATATTGGCTGTCTTGTTTCCCTCTGTTAGGATCCAGGACTTTAAGGGGTTCCATAGTCGTCTCAGTTCTTGGTTGTTGTGGATGCTTTGGGAATATGTGGTTTAAAGGGTCAAAAGTCACCCTCAGCACTGAGGGTGAAGAGGTCAATGATGAGGATGATTTACCTGTTTCACTGACTGAAGAGATGGCTGAATCAGATTTGCATCATTTGGTGCAGTCTTCTTCTTCTCCTGAGAAGAAAACTAAAACAGTTTCTGCATCAGTAGACATAGAAAATAAGAAAACTTGATGCTGTACCAGGGGTGAGTGTGGAGCTGGGCAGATCTCGCTGCAGGGAGAGGGAATTCTTCCCTCTGGGCCAAAAATTCGCTGTACTTAATGTACTAAAATAATTGCTTGTTAAAAATGCTAGTACACAGGACTATTCTGAACTTAAAGTAGCTGTTCTATTTGTGATCTTTCAGGTGCTTTTTCTTGTATCTGAAGTTCCCAGAATTTTATGCTTCTGTGAAGTACTTGATTCATAGAGTACTTGATGCAGTGAGCTGTCCTACAAAAGACACTCTGTTTCTCAGATTATTTATATTTATTTGGAACAAGTGTTCTACACATAAAGAGGAATGTTCTCATAACCTTCTTCCCTTGTGCACATTTGAATGAGAATTGCTTGTTTATATCATTTCTGATCCCACAGTAACAGGTTACAGTAGCATAAACAGTGTGACCTTTTAATGTGATGGCAGGAAGTAAAATGTGAAATCTATTTTAAAAATGCATCTTCGACTAAGGAAGAGTATACTTCCTTTTTCTGACAGGAAAAATAACCCCTACTGGTTCAGAAGATCTTGATTCCATTTTACTATGTAGGACCTATTTTTTCCACTGTCTTCTGTACAGTCATTGCCACTGCTTGAAGTAGGACTAAGCCTCTGCCATCCTTGTGTGGAATTGCCTGTCCTTGCTTGGCATTGCCTGTCCTTGCTTGGCATTTGCACAACCATCAATGACTAAAGGTGGGGGGGGGTGTACAAGAAAATCACAACTGACATGAGCAAGAGGGTGTAGTAAGAGGAACTTCTTTTGGAAAGAAGGAAAGGGTGGGTCATTGGAGTAAGAACTGGAAAAATACTATGTAGCTTATTAAACAGCTAAAATACATATTGACACATTTAACAAAGTTTCTGAATATTCCAGAATTTGAAGAAAAATGGAGAGTTATACCCAGTAAAGGACAGAGGACTGAACAGCCACCCAACTAGAAAATGTTATTATTTCCTTAAGAGTTTAAATAAATTGTCACTTGTTTCTTAAACTTCTGACAGCGGAGAATTTTCACATTAAATTTCAGTTTCTACCTAGAGCTGTAGGTTCTCATGGACAAGAATCACGTTTTAGCCTGTACATTGTTTTCATTCCCAGAACTGAAACCTTCTCAGAACTGGCCAGAAGTGTTTCAGGACCAGAGCATATCTGTCCTTGTGCTGTTTCAAAGCTCCTATAGGAAATGTGTGAAGGGTGTGTGCTGTGAACCACCAGACCCATTCCTTTAGTCCTTGCACATCACAGCACGAGTGGGGTTGGATCGGTAGTGCCCCAATCACGCAGTATTGGGGTTGGCAGTGATACTTGGCAGCAGCTGGCACTGAGCAGTATTACCTTGCTGGCTCATTAATGATTTCCCTTCAGATAGCAGTTGCTTTCTGTATCTCCCTGATAACTGACACACCTACTAACACACAGATAACCCAGGAGAGAGCTTGTGGCAGGGTGGCTGGGGTTGGGAGCAGCAAGCAGAGGTGCTGGGGGAAGGGAAGGTGTGAGCAGCCTGAGGTACAAACCTCGTGGTGCTCCACCCTCCTCTGGAGTAGGGCTTGGGAACAGGTCCCCCCCAGTTCTGGAGCTTCTTTGTTCTGTGACCCTCAGGCTCATCCTGTTTTCACTAGAAGTGAAAGATTGGAACAGGAGGTTGAAAATATGTGAAATCTTTACAGCTGCTAAGTTCCTGGATTTATTGGCCGACGTGAAAGCATTAGTGGAGAGGTCTAATCTTACCAGTCTTTTTAAAGCTTGTCAGGAAGCAGACAGAGCAGAAACGCTTCATGAAAACTACTGACTTACGCCTTATTTGTCATTGATTCTGTGTTTATGATTTGTGTGAGGCTGACCACTGGGAGCCTTCGTTGGGAGCCAAGTGCGTCAGGCAAGGCTTTGCTTGGTGCCCCATCCAGTCCAGTTTACAGGAGACTTGTGTGTGACTGACAGACAGCAGGAATTTCCTTCTCTGCAGTTGTGCCTGCTGAGTCTCTGCCACATGAAATAAGGATTTTGGGTAGTAAAACTGTCCTGTGCTTATTAGCTTTTAAAGTAGCTAAATAAGGTAATATTGCCACCCATTTAGAAGCAGGCACTCGTTTTCATGTAATAAAACCTACATCTTTTGGGTTTTCTTGTACCACAGTCTTTGCTAACAATGTGTTCTGCATATAAATCTCTCTACACACAAAATTTTGTCTTGGAATACTTAGAGAAAAATAATCCAATCATCTGGTAAAAAGGCTTTGCCCTCAGCACTGTCATTGTAAAAGGAGGCACTTGTGTGTGATTCTGATAGTTGATAACATTATTTGTGGGCCAGCGCTCAGAAGCCTTTGGTGTAACTTTGGGGGGTGGGGAATGGAAAGGGATGTAGTAAGTATGAAGGGTTTTCTTGAAGATGTTTGGAATTTACTGCATTTTATGCTATTTTTTTCTGTAACTGTTCCAGATCTGTGCTAAGACTGCAAATGAGGGTTTGAGGTAGACACCAAGTTACAAAGCATGTTTAGTGGAGACTGATAAGTGGCTCCGGCTGGCAGGAAGTGGAACATGATGAGCAAGAGCCTGGTGGAGTCCTGGGGTGTGGTGGGTTCGTGCAGCACTGTCTGGGCTGGGAAGGGGGAGTGGAGGAAGCAATGGGAGCTGTGCATTTCCACAGAGGCTGCTGTCACTGTCAGAGGTAGAAGTTATTATGGTTGCTTGACTTTGTTAAATCAATTGGAGTTCTCAGAATTAATGACTTTAAACTAGCAGAATGAGTAGATGCATTAAGTGGCAAAACTGTTTATCTCATCTGATCCATGTACCTTACTTTCACTCAGCAGTCTGGTTCATCAGCATGGGGAGGATTAACCAGTCCTTTGAAGGCCTGGCTTGTCGAGTTTTGCAGTCATTTTCATGTGCTGGAGTGCAGAGTGCTAATCTGTCCTGCATTAGGATGTCTGTGAACGCTTATCTTGATTATGTGATGTGCCTGTTAACACTGACATTTGTGTTTTTAAACTCTCAGTTGCTTTCAGATGAGATGTCCTGCATAGCTGGAGGTGAAAGCTCTCACTGCAATGACAGTTAGAACAACCTCTGGTAACACAGGATTGGTTCTGTCAATGTCTTACAGTATTGCTTTGCAACTCTGAGAACCAATAAAATATTGATTATGTTTTAGCACAGAAGGGCTGGCTGGTTTGGGTTAAGGGAGGGGTGATGTCTTTCCGCTGGAAGTTCTCAGGCTTGTTTTAGGTAGATTTTCTCACACACTGTCTTTTCTGAAGGGGTACTTCTATTCACCTTTCCCTGTGAGAAACTGTGCTTATGATCAGTAAATTGCAGTACTGGTATCCATCCTGACTAAAGACTTAATGTGCGTTTTTGTTTTATTATATGAAGGGCTGTTAGTAAAGCAAAGTGCTCAGGAACCAATCTCAGAACTGAATAGTTTAACTCCTCTGGATGTCAGTAAACAGTACATCTCTGCTGTAAGTATTTAAGGGTTAAGTTTCTCTTTCCAAAAAAGTATTGACTTTTCTCTCTTATCCTTAAAACAGCTTACTATTCTGGAAGTAGTTGCGTAAACATTCTGCTTTTAAGTGCAACTTCTGCTCTTAAACCTTAATGTAGAACAGAGGTGTCCAACCATTCTGTGCTGGAGCATGTGGGGGCTGGACAGTCTGTCCTGTCCCTCATCAACCAGCATGGCTTGTGCAGCCCTTATATGACATGACAGTCACATAAGTCAGGTAGCACATGTGTTTGTGGGATGAAGAAATGGCATCAGTGTTTGATTTATCCCCAAAACTGGATTTGGGCCATAGATTGTGAGCTGAGCATCTCGGGTTCAGAACGTTGTAAGGTTTAATGTTAATCAATCTTATCTTAGATTGCTTTCCTAAACACATATTAGACAGACAGTCATGTCAAAAGGCAGGAGTATCCTAATTCTGCTTTATCTAACATCTGTTTTCAGCAGTACTGTTTGTTCTCAGCAGGTTTTTGTGTGCACTGCAGTAGCTTGGCAACCTGTAGGTTGCACCATTCAGTGAATTCAGTGTGCTTTTAATCATCACTACAATTTTCCTTTCCAAATTTGAATATTCTAAGTACAGTAAATTGGGCATCTGTGATTATAACAGCAACTGCCATCTCAAACAGATCCCAGCTGCGACAAGCTGCTTATGCAAATCTGTAATCCAGTGAGTTTCTTCATATTTCAGTCCAAAACTCTTTCTTAAGAAAAGATACTTATAACTTCTTTCTGGGAATGGTAGTTAAGCAGTTAGACCTACTTAAAGTTCCCAACTAGGGATTTGGGCAGTCTGCTGAAAAACAAAGCTACTAAAAGCATGACTGTTTGCTGGTTGTGCTGTAGGAGCAAAGCTCAAATTTGACCTTTCCCTGCATGCAGAGACATGAACGTGGATTGTGCAATCCTGTTAATTGTACATTCTCTTTAAACTCTTGGCATCTCGTTAGGTTAGAAATGATAAAAAGCTTCTGGTAACAGTCTAATGGGCACGCTTTGGCAGAGTGAATCTGTAGTTCCATTGCCTGTGTATTTACTAGTGGCCAGCATGGGGAGACATCCTTTTGCCATGGATTAGAATTTGCTGGGATTCTGTATTGTGCCCTAATTTGTAGGAAACAAACAGAATGGAGGAGGGAGACCCACATACATTGTGGAGCTGGTACCTGTTTAAACATACGGTTCATCATTTTGAATGAACGGGGGTTCTTGATAGTAAATAAGTCCAGTTTCCCCCCTCACACTTCTGACTCAAAAACTGCACCTTGAGAAAGCCAGTAAAGTGAAGTACAGTACAATCATCTTCAAGGAAATGAAATTCACCACTGAGTAAGATGTAGGTACCTTTTTTTTAATAGGTAATGTGGAGTTCACAACTTCCTATTAAACAATTCCAGCCACTTCCTTTCTCGTGTGTTTTAGTGCTGCCTCCACATAGGAGCTCATAACTTACAGAATTTTGATGGAATTAGTAGAAAATTGGAAATATGGCCGTTGCCTGTCCCAAAGTACTCTAAATACAGCAACAATACTGACAGGCTCTGAACATATGCCCCATTGTAGTCATGATGTGATCATATTCCCTTAACACTGACAAATACATCAGAAAGTTTGATTTAGCTTTTAGATTATCAAAGATTTTATAGTAATTAAGTAATAAAGGTTACTGGATGAGCAAAACCATTCCTCAAAATCTGTGTGTACTGAATAGATCTACTTCATGCATAAATTTACTGCTTTTTTTTAAAAAAAAAGAAGTCTAATTTTAACATAGCATATGGCAAGCTGGTGTCTAAAACTACTTGAACTGACTGTACTTTCTAAAGCATATATAACTAGTTTAACTCCAGATAAGAATTAAGTCTTAGAAAAATTATTTTAGTTTGTATTTGCTTCTGTGAACACCAATAGCTTGTTTATTCTGTCATCTAAATTACATTAGATATGATCTGAGTTTAGTTTAGTCAGTGTTGGGGGTAGAAAATGAGGCTTGCAAACCTGCTCTGTTTTCATAAAATCCTGTTTTCACAACAGTAGGAGTCTTTCAGACCAGCTCAAATCAAGAACACAAAAATGAGGTGAACTCCAGAAGTTGTGATTCCTAAGTGAGAATCCTTTTGTTTCTGGTTCTGTGTCATCATGGACACAGGCCACTGACAATTAATCTAGAAGTGCTTTTGTCTTTAGGAGGAGTTTCTCACCAAAACCACCAGGGGAGGGCAGGACTCCCAGGCCTGGCTCCCCATCCCCTTCCAGTGCCGGTCCTTTTTCCTATAGTGCTAACGATGGGCTAGGGCAACTCATCTAAAGCTTTCTTCACTTGCCTCGAGGGACCAGGGGAGACAAAGCCTAGAAGAGCTATAAAAAGGGCTCAGAGAAATGGCCTCCCTTCTGCAAGGAGAAATCCGGAGTTGTTCCACCACAGCTGCCAGTGTTACAGCGAAGGGGTTGGATTCCTGAAATGGGAGTGAGGAACATTGCCTCCTAAGTTAGAAACCTAATGAGTTCGAGCATCCCAGATGGAAACTAATCTGTTTGGAGAACACAAGTAGCGTCATTACAGCAACCAGAAAGGTTCTTCTGCCTGTCTTCAACGAGAGACTTCTGTAACTGGGGCATTTGCAGCACTCCCGAGGGAGGACACGAGCAGGTGTTCGGAAAGAGAGCAGATCAAAATCCCTGGTCTAGAGTAAGGCCTGTCTCCTTCTCATTGAAACCCTTTAATGTTTTAGCAGTTCAAGTAGAAGTAAATGTTTATTTTGGAATGTAATGCCAACAACAACAAACTTGACATTCGAATATTCAGAGGACAATAACAGCGATGTGAAAAATGTGCGGTATTTGCCTTTGTAAGCCCTAGAAGTTTATTTTTGTAGCTCTAAGTCTCTAATGAGCACAGGATTATGTGTGTGCACATTCTCACATCTAGCCCATCTTTTCCCTTTGCATGCAAATGCTGATATCGTGTTAACAGCATAACAGAAATGAATTGATGATAAATCTCAGAGTGTCTCCTGCTTTCCCTATTACTCATTGCATTGACTGTGGTTTTAGGAGGTGTTAAGAGGTGCCAAGTCAAGTTGTTGAATTTGTAAAGAGCCTGATAAGTAAATACCAGAAGTCTAGAGCTTGACAACAGATTTAGTGCTGTGAGGCTTCTCTGACATGGGTAGACTTTTTGCTTTGGGCAGATTGTCTCTGTAGCCGTCTCTCAGTCCACCTAGTTTGTAACATTCATTTTGAGCACCCACCAAAATTTCTGAGGTCATGTGGTTTCCTGCTTTCAAGTAGGAATGTTAATTTCTTTGGTGTTTGGTACTGGTAACCACTTTAATGTGGACAGTGGCACCATTCTGGAGGGGTGTCTGTTTTCTGGAACCTCATCTCGCTGTGACAGAAAGCAGTGCTGCAGAATAGGCTGAGAAGTGTAAGAGGCATGATCCTGTTTGCTAAATCCAGAGCTAAAACTCCTTGTGATCTTCTTCAGGGAATCACATGCCTTCCAGGAAATTGTCCTGGTGCTAAATGTATGGATATAAAATTAAACTGAAACACCCCCCAACATAACAACCTCACCACTAGGAGACTGTTGAAGAAACCTTTTCTTTCTCTGACCTGTTAGGATTGCCTTGACAATTAGAACTAGTAAATGGCTCAAAGCTTGACAAATAATTTTTTTTAATCACTACTGGATGAGCAAACTGATGGATTTAGGAGAGATGATGACTGTAGTAGCTGGCAGTTTTACCCACATCACAGGTGTTGCTCAGGTCTTGTGTATTTTGTAGGTGCTGTACCTGTCCCCAGGGCTGCATCATGGCCTTACTCCTGACTAAAATTCCTGATGCTCCATGGATGCTCCCTAATGAGTTTCAATTAGGGACAAAAGGGAAAGCCAAACAGTTGGTGGGGTTGTGTTCTCAGCATATTCCTGGCTGGTGTTTTGGGAGTGCTTTATAAGCACCTTCAGCTCCTTTCCCAGGAGAGGCCTCTGGTTTAGCAGTGGGCTTGTGCTCTGTGCTGGCAACCCCTGCACTGTGGCTTTCCCCGGGGAAGGAACATCATCTGTGTCTCATACCACTTGGAATGTCTGGGGATTCACCCTTTGTGTGGAAGCTCTGGTTTGTGTTGTGCTTTCATGGATGATTCCATAACACAGCAGGAAAGGGGCTGTGGGAGCTTGGACGGGCCATGTCGTGGTGGAGCTGCATCTGTCCCGTAGTGCAGGGCCTTGCTGAAGCAGTGTTCTTGCGCTGAATTTGGGTCTCTCTGCTCCCTGCTGGGTATGGAGTGTGCCGGGCAATTAGATCTCTGTCTTAATTTGAAAAGTACCTGGACAAAATGAAGATCACTGGGGAATTGCAGACTGCCCTTTGACAGTTCTGGTAGTTTAGCAAGTTCTGCCTGTTATTGATGAGCAGATGTCACTGTAAATAGGGAATACTGGACTTGTGTAGTCATCTGTTAATGTGACCAATATTTTTCAGATACCAGTTTGTAATCTAGATGTGTTTAACTCATGTCATCTACAAAAGGATTAAAAATAATGCTGTTGTAGTTCTGCAATTGTATAAGTTTAAACTGCTGAGACAACTGCTCAAATGTTGGCATTTCATTTTTAAAAAAATAAATCTACATTTGTAATCTTACTTTGTTTCTCTAAGGTGCTTGTCCTGAGCAAAATGACTGCAGTGTTTGTCTGTTAAGCAGCTAAAGTGCTGTGCTGTGCTGTTTGGTTTTTAGTCAACATACTTTCCAGGAAAAGGTGAAAGGACACAAACACCACAGACAAGTTTCGGTAGCAGCTCAGTGCATGTGAAGTATATGTCTTACTCTGAAGTGAAGTCTCTTTTTAAAAAACTTCATCAAGGCTTAGTAGGAAGAGTCAAACTTCAGCTCCTCAAGTGCATAGGACTGGTTGCTTTCAAATTCACTCGAGATGTTATTCATCGAGCCCACAGAACCTGCTCTGTGTTTGAAGGCTCTTGGCAACTGCAGTAGTTCTGGTACAGCTCATTAGATGAGCCTGTTGATAGTCTCCCCAACTCATTTAAGGGGCCTTAAACCATGACAGCAGATCCGCTACTGAACAGCTGCCTGGAATCTCTGTAGGCAGAAGATGATTATGTCCTTCTCTGTCTTCAGATTTCATGTTAACTCTAGTAATAACACCAGATGTTATGAAAATTTGTATTCTTCTGGTTGGCAGTGTGCCCCATGGCCGGGTAAATGGAAGAGCAGGATGTGCTCAGAACCAAAACCTTAGAGCAGGCATCTACATTGGGATCAAAAATGGGAGAAAAGGAAAAAGACTCTGTAAAGATCTGTCCAACTTTCAACTGGTAAGACCTTGAGTCTATTGCCTGGGTGAGGAAGCAAGTCTTACGTTTGATTATCTTATTTATTAATCAAAATAGCTAATTTATCTTAAGATTTAAAGGTGATAATGGACTATACAATAGTTTGGGGCATTAGTACAGTCTTGTGCTCTTAACATTAACTGAGGTTATTAAGAGAGTAGAGGAACTCTGAGTGAGTATAAATATGGTTATTCCATGGTTCATCTGCACTGTTTTCAAGGGAATCTCATGTCCTTTTCTTTCCAGTTTGAAACATGTAATTTGCAGCTTGTCTGAACTCTAGAAAATACCTTGGTTATGCAGCACAATGATCTGATTTTACTGTGGACAGGTGCGAGAAGAAGCTTTTCTCATCCCTCCCTTACCTTCTGGTATTTGTAGTTTTTGTCTTTTTGTCCTCCCCAAAGCCTGCAAAGTCTTGGGTTTTGTTGGGGGTTTTTGGTGGGGGTAGCTCTGTAAAAGCTCTAATGCTCTTAGATGGCTTGTGAGATGTCAGAATGAAAATATTAGGTAACTAGGAAAGCAGGACTCTGTTTATAACCACAGTTGTCAGTCTGTGAAGCCTGGAATACCCTACAGGCCAGGAATGACACATTTTTAAACTCACACAAAACCCATGCTGCAAACAAATTAAGGTCTGGATTTGCTATGCAGACTGGATTCCTTTAGGAGTTACGTGAGTATCTGGGCTGTCAGATGCACCAGTCAGTTTGAGATGAGGTTAAACCAAAACTCTTTATGTAGAGACCCCTAATGTTTGGGCAAATCAAGATCTGGATCTCATCTCCGTGGTTATTTTTCTTCTTACAGAAGAAGAGTAACTGAGTTAGAACCTCTTGACACTTTAATGAGAGTGTGGTTTCTTTCCTGGCACTGACTTGTTCGATGATACAGATAGCAAAGCTTTTCTTTTGCACAACAGCTGTCAAGAAAAAGTCATTTTGTCTTCTCAAGAGTCCATCCTCCTAATAATGTCCAAGATGCACTTCTGGAGCAGATTGAGTATCTGGGAGGGAAAAATAGGGTTGGATGTGAAGAAGAAGGGAACTTGGGTTGTTTTCTTATGCTGACGCTCCATTCAGTTGTTTCCTGTTTTGGCAGTGAGTACATGGCTACAAAACAGCAGAAGTCGAGCGTTCCTGCCAGAAGCTCTGAACTTCTTCTGTTATGGGTCATAAATTTCAAGGACAAACTGTATTTTGAACTTACTGATATTTGAGAAGTCTCATGTAATTCTTTAACCTGATAGTAGAGTTTAGCTCTTTGATTTCCCTGGCTCTGCTGCAACCCTCAAAAAGATCAGAATTGAGAAATCAGTTTTCAGCCATTGCTGATGACACTGGAGCAATACAAGAATCTGAGCAACTGAGTTGTGCGGCATTGCAGAGCTTTATTCAGCACTGTCTTACTTCTGGTAACATGCAAAACAAATACACTGTTAGAATTTGGAAATGACACGAGTCAGTGGACATACCCAAGGTGTAAGAGGCGTTCAGGTGCAGGTGTTTAATTGAGCATTCACGGTGTTCAGTTACCTACCACAGTAAAGTGGGTACAGTAAAGTGCTGCAGGGTTTACTTGCATAAGTCTCTCTGGTTGGGCGTGTTGAAACTAGCCAGTGGTGAGAGCCAATCTGTAGTACCTGCTAGCTGGGATAAACGTGGCCTAGGAGAAATGAGTCCACTTTGCCACGTGTGGGTATGATTTAGTGTCGCAGTCATGCCCAGTTTACATTCTCCTGGGGGGTTATTTCCGTGCCTCCAGCCAGCTGACTGGTGTCACAAACCCTGCGTACCCGCAGTGCTCCAGCCTGTTCAGGTTGCCTGTGGACTGCTGAGTTAGCAAGGGGCTTTCTAGGAAAACCATGGTGCAACTGTGTGACGTGTTTATTTATTTGTTTGTTTGTTTTAACCTGGCGTAATAGTGTTGTTGAACTTTAAACAAGCCTGTCCCTTCCTCTCTTCGTGCTGTTTGACCTCAGGAAGAAGCTTGGCATGCCAGGCAACTGGTATCTTTTTTTTCAGGGAGGTTAATAAGCAATTCAATACTACCGTATTTTACTTGAAAGCAAAACTAGGAGACTAGATAAAACGTTTGTAAGGGGTATTAAAATCCACATTTATTTAACTTATCTGGCTAAAATTATGCAGATGCTTGTTAGGATTAATGTTGTCTGATGCAACTGTCCGTTTATCTGATCTTTATATGACCTTCTTCTAACCTACAAGTTACATCCTCATTTCTTGTCCTTGCCCAAATACCCTGATGTAAAGCTTAATGTAGGGTAAGAAATCAAACCTTTCCTGTCAAAGCAAGTTACATGAGCAGTTGATCTTTGTGTGCTTTCTATCTTAGCAAGGTTCTTTTGTTGGGTAGTCTGTTCATTGCTTTTCAGGGACTCACTTTGCTCCCTCACATGCTGAATCTGGAGAGCTGTTCCCATTTGTGTGAAGTAGGTATTTATTGCGGATCCCTTGGGACTACCTGGTTTACTTGTGGTCTTTTCTACAGGTCCTTGCCACCTCATTGAATTGTTGAGGTATTTCCATTCTGAAAACAGTCTGTAGTGACATCTCAGGAAAGAGCACCTTTCACTTAACTTTATTGTAACTTTTTTGTATACTCCTCCACCTTTTACAGAAGTGTCATCATTTTCTTCAGTGCCAGCTCTAAGGGGAAACCTTTTATTTTCTTAAGCTTTAAAGCTAAAATTACTTTTTTCTTTGGGTCTTTTTGTATTTGTGAATTGCTTTTTTAGTATGACGGCCTCAGTAGATGGATTAGGTGCACTTCTATAGCCCCTGATAAGATCTTGGCAATTGCTGCTTCCTGAAGGAACAGAACTGTTAAGATGACAATATATTGTTATCTCTTAGTCTGAGCTACTCCAGAGTTCATGGTGCAATTAAATATTGCGATCAAATTGAGCCCTGCTTCAAGGCTCCCCAGGAGTCTGACTGATGAAGCTGAAGGCCTTGAGATGGCACCTTGAGTTCCTTGTCTGGAAATACTGATATGCAGATCCACACAGCCTTGCAGTGTGTGTGAACCACTGCCCTTGCATTCCAGGTCCTTTCTCTGCTGCAGGGACTGTGATGTGATGGGCCAAGTGGAACCCATTGGTGCAACTGAGAGCAGCCTTCTGGATACGACTGAAGAACTCCTCAGTCCAGTCACTATTGCAAATTAACAGAAGTTCTTCACACTTCCCATGGTGAGAACACGGCTGCAGCAGACTTCCTCTTTCACCCCTGAAGTGTTGGGGGCACTTGCCCAGGGTACAGGACTTAGAGCCAGGAGATGAGTGGCGTGGAGTGACTCACGCTCCAAACGCGAAGCATTTGACTTTGGAAAACTGACTTCAGTTCTAGCCCTTCCTCTTTAAAGTTTTATGTTGCACGACCTTTTAAATGAAATGTCGAGCTTCCTTTTTAACAGACAGGATCTCTGCAGTGTGACTAGTGTGATTAAAGATTTGTAACTTTACCAATCCCTGCGTTCATCCACTGCCTTCAGTTCTTCTGACACTGCTGGCTCCAGGTTCCTCCCAGCACAGTGACTCCTGCTGGGAGTGACTCTGCTTGCTCCAGCACAGCGATCCTGCAGTGCTGTCAGGAATGCGTTCTGAGCCTGCCCCAACCCCAGTGAGTACCAGCAGTCAGTTATGTGGCTCCAGCAGTGACCAGGACCAGCAGTTTTTGACAGGAAAGCATTTAACATGGCCACAGGGTGTTGTAGTAACTTGGCACTAGGTTGTTTCTCTCCAATAATTTTCTTGGTTGAAGGCCATCTGATTTCCACTAAAGTCAACTCCATATCCTGGAAGTGATCTTGGGTGATAAATTCTTTTGGTCACTTTAGATGTTCTAGCAACTGCTGTAGCCAAAAAAAAGGTAGGGGGGGGGAAACCAACCAAAACCCTAAACCGCTTTTATCCCATGTTGCTGAGCAGAGTATGCCCCATCTTTTCAGCATCAGTTTGAGCACTAAGCTCTGGGAGTACATGCCCTCCAGAGTATTCTGTTTTGTCGTGCTTGTTACACTCACAAATGAAGTGCTGTGTGCTGGTTGGGTTTTCACACAAGGCAGCAGCTTGCCTGTTGCCATATCTGGGTCCCTCGTTTTATTACTATCCTACTCCCACCACGTGTTTTTTCCTGTTTGTTGAAACATGCTCCAGAAATATATTGCCCTTTTTAAGTTGTCTGTTGAAAGCACATGAGTAACTTCTTTCTTTTCCTTTTCTCTGTGCCTGTGGGAGTTATGCATCTCCTATAACTCCCTTCTTTCAGTACCTTTAGGCATCACAGCATCTTGAAAAAGATCTAATATTTGCTGGTGAGGTAACAGCCAGCTCTCTATTCCCTGGGCAATAAATTACAGCTTCAATTCCTTACATACTCAATGTAGGTATTTGAGTCTGTGAAACTCTTGGAGACTGGGATAGTTTGTATGGGCACATACACGTGTGTTCTTAAGTATAATACTTTTGTATTAGAATGCCTTTGTATAATTCCATTTCTGTAAAGAAGCATTTGTTCCATTTTTGTTTTTTAAAAGAGGAGACAGTTCTTTTCAAATTTGTTAATGCTGTGAAAGGAAACAGTGTATATTAGTGCTGCTGCTAATTTAGCCCAATATTTACAGAAAAATGCCTAAGGGATTTTGGTTTGGTTTGCATTTTCCTGGTTTTATAATAGAAATCCTAAGTGCTGGGGTAGTTGTGTTAGTTTGGTGTTGTGTTTTTCTTTTTAACACTTAAAAAAAGAACAGATGTAAGCTCTGTGGGAAATGTGGTCAGAGATCTAGAAAACCATTTTTCCTAGTTCCCTGGCTTTGTCTCTTGTTAATCCTCATTATAGAGGAATAAACCCCTGTAAAATACAAAGTCACCAACCTGGTGTCAGAGGCAAATTTCTGAAAACACCCATTTTAGCTGCCTCATGTTTGAGATATTAGACTGTGGCAGTGCAGATCATATTCTCCAGACTGCATTCCTCACAGACAGAAATACTGGCAGCCATGTGTTAAGTTATAAAAAGCTGGCAGCTGATGTCAGGGCTTATTTCAGTGAGGAACTGTTTTGGAATACTCTTACTAATTTTGGGCAGGTTTATGTAAATTAGAACTCCTCTTGGCATGCAGCGTTCAGTGCAAATTGATACACACCTGAATAATGCAGCAGAAGAGATAAGCAGGTAATGTACTGCAGTAGGTAACCCATTTTAAAAGAAGTCTTTGGCGTTGTACGTGATTCTTTATGCAGAGCTGTGTTTGCACAGTATATATTTACAATGAGAAGTTCTGTTTCAACAAACTGGGGCTAATGTCCAAGGACAGCCGAATTATTTTATTTTAGCTTTTGAAATTGTCTCAGATAGCTGAGCTATTACATGAAGAAAACCCAAGTGAAAGAACGCCAGTGATATGTGGAGAAGATGCCTATGTTTTAGCTGAGCATGTGAGTTGGATACAAATAACTTGGGCCATTTGCAGCTTTGTGACATCTTGCAGTTAACTCCAGATAAAGAGGCAAAAGCGATCCTAGACAAATCACCACTCACTGTGTTTGATACCAAGGGAGGTAGGCAAGATTTTTTCTGTCACAGTGAGTGTTTTCATTGCTGCTGAGTCAGAGGCACAGTTGATATTTTCACTGATGCTGCAAACAAGTGCTTAAAGCAGTTCATGTGAAAGTGCTTTGGGGCACAGACCCTGCTCTATCAGGAGTGTAAAGGCATGTCTGTTAAATGTTCTGCTTCTTTATTATGCAGACTAACAATATTTTAATACAAAATAATGTTACTGTTGTATTCTGATAAATTTAAGCTCAATTCTGAATTTGAAGCCCACAGTGTTTTCTGTCCAGAACTCCCACACGTGAAGGTGTGAAGTCGAATGGGTATTTGTCTTAAAATAGCTAATGGTATGAAATTAGATGGATTCAGATCTGACACTGTATTTTTTTGTTTCAGGACATCAGGCATGAAGCCAGTGATTTTCCATGTAAAGTGGCCAAACATCCCAGAAACAAAAATAGAAATAGGTACAGAGATGTCAGCCCCTGTAAGTACACTTTCTTTTCCATTGTTTGTAAGATTGTTGACCTCTAATGACTTCTGACACCTCAATGTTCTTTGTAAGGACAGATTGTATTATATTAATAAGCATCCAAGACAATTCTCTTTGTACTTATTTATTTATGTATTTAGTGGTGAGATAGGTGTCACAGGATGCCATTATGTGCACAGGATTATACTAGACCAACACAGTGGAGCCTGTATCTGTGGGCAGAAAGCTGAAGAAGGAAACTTGCTTTGCCTTTGAATTTTTCAGCTACAAAGGAATGGTGGCTAGAGCAGCATTCCTGCAGCTCAGGGTGGTTTGTGCTGCAGTGTGTTCCCTCCCCAGAGCACCCGGTTAGTCAGCACAGATGGCAGCACTGCCCCTTCTGGAGGTGGGCAGCAGTCCTGCATAAAGTGTAGGACTGCCAGAGATAAACCTAAGCTAATAAGCCAGTTGGAACAGAGAAGGGGGCATTTGCAGAGGTGATTCTGCAAGGGTGAGACCTGCGTGTTTGAAGTGGTTATGGTCACATATTCTGGTGGGAAGTGCATCTTTTTGCTCGTGTCCTGTACAAGGCACAGCTGGGCGGGGGGTTGCAGCCTGTGTTGCCCCGGCTGATCCCCGGAGCAGAGACAGTGACAACAGCCTTGCCAGGCCATGCATCCTGGGATCTGGGCTGCAGCAGCAGCAGGGTCAAACCGGCTCTGTCAGGGGGCAGAGCTCCGTCTGTCCTAGCCCAGAGTGTTCCTCTGGGTCAGAGAGCTTCTGTACTTGGTGCTTAGAAGTTCCCCAAGCCTTTGGGGAAGTCAACCAGAACAGTAATGTTGCACATCATTTGCTTTACTAAGCAGTTCTGATGTTTGGGGTTGTGAGTAAGAAAAGGTTCCTTTTTGCCTTTCGATAAAACTGCTTCCAGTCTGTTTGGCTTTCTTGCAAAATGTGGGAATCCTTGAACAAGGTGGTTTTGAATGTTTAAGCTGCAGAGGATAAGCAGTTGTGTAATTTGATTTATGTAAAACCAGTAACTCGATAACTGTACAAATAGGGCAGTGTGATCTGCTGTGCAGATCACTGTGGGGATTATTTCAGATGCAAATGCTTCATTCTCTCCGTGTGTTCTTGGAAGGTGGAGAGCAGCCTGTGTTCACTGCTCTGCTGTGGTTCTGTTCTTGCAGCACCTCCGCTGTATTTCCAGAGTTCCAAGCCCAGGGAACACCTGCACTGCCTGGGATTAAGCCCTTTTCATTCCTCAGGATGACCCAGCTTTTTTGGCCCTAACATCTGATGGGGTTGTGCATGGATTGTGCTGTGTTGCATATTCATTAACCAGTGTTTTCTAATTATGCTGCAGTTGATCACAGTCGAATTAAGCTAAACCAAGGTGACAATGACTATATCAATGCTAGTTTGATAAAAATGGAAGAGGCCCAAAGGAGCTACATCCTTACCCAGGTAATTGCTAGCAGTGGTTAACAAAAATCATACGGTGGCTGAAGTTGTTTTTCATGGGTTTTCTTTGTTTTCCTTATTGTAAAGCCAGTTAAGTGCATGTAAAGTGTGTGGATAAACATGCATAGAACCATTTTACTGAAGTGCTACATGTTTCTTCTGCTTCCTGTCAGCACTGACTGGCTTTCTGTAATTTGGCCACTCTGTGTCTTTGACTTTAGACCCATCCAGGCTATAAGGTAACATACTTCTAGAAATCCACTTGTTGGCTCCCGAGAAACAGCATTCAGATGTGGTTGAGGTGGACTGCATGTCTCCAGGGGAGGTCAGCTCAAGGCTTCAGCCCACCTGGCTTAAGTTGCCTGATAAATTCTCTGGACAGGGGGACACTCGCTCACTGGGAGGGCTCCACGGTTACAGGACTCTGTGTGTGACCTTCCAGATGTCCAAACCTGTTTGTTGTTGTTAAACATCCTTCAGAAAGTGAAGTTGTTGTACGGTCACAGATCAGATGCCTCCCTATAACACTGTCAGCTGCTGACGGGTCTGAGTTGGGCAATTGATGCTTCTTAATTTAATGTGAGAGAGGGAAGCCATGAAATACAGACTTCAGTGATGGGAATGGGGGGGGGGCAGGAGGGCAGTGGCTGCTTTTCCCTGAATCTGTGAATTCCACCCCTATCTATACAGCAAATTTAAAAATACCCGGATACCCTGTTGTCTTGTTCTGAGAGCCAGCAACTGTGCCAGGATTGTTGTTTGTCCTAAATACTCTGTTCCCTGGAGACTGTCCTGATCTCTAATCTTGGCGCTTTTTTTATCCCTTCCTCCCATGCTTTAGATAAAGGTAGACTAGGATTAATATTTTCAAGTGACAGCTCTTCCTTCCTGTTTGTAGAGAGTAAAGATAAATTTGCTAAGGAAGAAATGGACAGTACAGTGTTCAGTGTGAAAATGGTTCTTTGCCCACAGCTCTTACTCCACTGATCCAGGACAGGGGAGGTTGATCACAGTGTTGAACTGGGACATGGGATAGTCGGATGTGCAGCTGATTGGTGCAAGTTATCTCTTCTGATCCAGAATTTATTGGGTTTGAATGGCTTTGTTTAAATCCAGACATGCCTTCTGAGGACCCTGGCCTGCTGTTTGAGCAAAGGGGTGGACAGCAAATATGAGGCACAATAATGCTGGTTGGTGTTGCAAAAATTCAGAACAGTAGCTTTGGAGTAGAAAATAGCAAAGAAACAGAGCACAAACAGGAAGTTATAAGGAAATCTGCTTTGTGAAAAAATAGTAGTCTTTAAAAGGAGTTATCACTTTGTTCAGTCCCAGAGCAGATCCAGGAAGATTGTGGAAAACCATATAATTTGATATTGATCTGGCCTCATTTCAGTCTTTTGAGTGTTTTTGCATTTAGTCAGGTAATTTTCAAGTATCATGAATAAGGATGATGTGTTGCAGAGTAGTTAATTCCTCTCTTAGTCTGTGGGGTTTTATTTCCCCATGACCTATGTATTCCTTTCCTCAGAAAATGCAGCATTTCTCACTCCCAGTTCTGTTCTCACAAATGAGACTCCATCTCTCTTCCTCTTATGTATGGGAGGAGAAGATGAGCCATGCTGCTTTCATGGGAGAATTCGTAACATGGGACTCAGAGCAGTCTCACTGCATTTTTTTATAGTTTTAAATGAGAAGTTGCTTGTTTCTTGCCTAAATCCATTGCCCAGTGCAGTAACTGTTACTGGGGAACAGTGCACTGACAGTTACAGAAAATAATGCTTATTTCTGGGGATTCTGTCTCTGCAGGGACCTTTGCCAAATACTTGTGGTCACTTTTGGGAGATGGTTTGGGAACAGAAAAGCCGTGGTGTTGTCATGTTGAACAGAGTGATGGAAAAGGGATCCGTAAGTACTTACCCAGTTCTAGCTCTGTGCTCATCACGTGTTTATGGTTTTTCTTTAATAAAAAAACCAACTAAAACCAACCCAAGGAGCAGGGCAGGATGACCCTTAAGTAATTTCATCTAAGAAGTTATGCCTAGAATTGAATGCGTGGGGGCACTGGGGTTATTTTAAGTAATTTACCATCAGATCAGTAAAAAGTTTTGGTTCCTCTGGCACGTGGAGAAGCTGCTGCCTTGAGAGGAAATGCCTTGCCCTTTGTGATGGTGGAGAAGATGGGAACCATCAGGCTTGGTTTTCATCCCTGGGTCAGAGCTCTGCCTCAGATTAGATTTCACAGCCTCACACGCTTTCAGCCTTCGGGTATCTATCCTCAGTCCTTAGGTGTTTCCATGAGTTTAGTCGGGGTCAGAATAATTTGACTCATACAAAAGTGGAAATATGGTTCTGCAACATAAAGGAAGACTGATATTCTTCACACTATAATTTGTGGTCCTTACAACAGAAGCAGGTGAAGAAATTGTCTTTTAAGAAAAGGTTGTGTTTAAGGATGTTTATTCTTTGCCTTTTTGCATAGATATAAATGACATTTCTGTGTCTCCTGTTTGTTTTTAGATAAAGTGTGCACAGTACTGGCCAAGGAAGGAGGAGAAGGAAATGTTTTTTGAAGATACAAACTTGAAACTCACTTTGATATCTGAAGATATAAAATCCTATTACACAGTACGACAGCTGGAGTTGGAAAACCCGACTGTAAGTACAGGATCTCACCTGCTCCCATCGCTGGCCCTCCCGGGGAGAGAGTCCCCTCATGAACAGGGGGCTGGAAACCATGGCCAGGAATTGCTGTGGATTTGGTGGTTTTGCTTGAGATTGTTCCTCAGCCTCAGTTTGTGTGTCGTGGGAAGGAAATTCTTAGATATTTCTGTAACATACCCAGGAAAGCTCAAGGCCTTTCCATGTCTCAGCCGTACGCTGAGTGATACAAGCTTTTGAACTGTGCTGAAAAAACTAAACCATCTCATAAAGAAGTGCATTTACTTACTCAATTTCCTTTGCCCCAAGCGGAGACCTTTACAACAAGAGGTAATTATTTGTAGTTTCTTAGCTGTGCAGCTTCGCAAGCTCCCCCAGGCTGGTGGGTTTTGTTCAGCTGTTCCCAACGCTCCTGACTCGTGTCTCCACTCTAAGAGGCTTCCCAAATGCTGTCTTACAGACCCAGGAAACCCGGGAGATTCTGCACTTTCACTATACCACGTGGCCTGACTTCGGAGTGCCCGAGTCCCCGGCCTCCTTCCTCAACTTCCTGTTCAAGGTGCGGGAGTCGGGCTCGCTGAGCCCCGGCCACGGGCCTGTCGTGGTTCACTGCAGCGCCGGCATCGGCCGCTCCGGCACCTTCTGCCTGGTGGACACCTGCCTGCTCCTGGTGAGGGCCCTGCTCCCTGGGCAGCTGCTGCTCCTGCCGGGGGCTTGGAGGGGTGGGTTGAGCCTTCAGAGAGCTGTGGCAGGGCTTGGGCAGGGTCAAGGCACGTGATTTCTGTTATTCCGCTCATACTGCTTGGGGAGTGTGCTCCAAGGCGCACCTCGTTCCTACCCGTCTGAGTCTGGGGAGGGGACATCTCTGGGTTTCAGAGTGATTCACAAATACAGGCTTTACCTTCGTGGGTAAGAGGAAACCACACTAGATGTCTGCTAAGTCATGGCTTGAACTGTCCTGGAACAATATAAAGTCCATCTGATGAGTTTGCTTTTACAGAGTCACCTACGCCTGTAGGCGGGAGGAAATTGTCCTGACTTCAACATAAAGCCGGAGTTCTCTTGGCTTTATTCTGTCACTGTGTGAGAACAGTAGAAAGCTAAGTCAGGCCTAGGTTTAAATGTCTTTTTTTTTTCTCTTAATGATATTTTCAGAACTAAAAAGACAAAAGGGGGGAAAGGGACAACATTTTGGAGCCCCAGTGTTTTCCCCTCTGTCTTTTTGGAGACCCAATAAAATGCTGCTCATACCAGTTTGGTGTGAGTTCATTAGCTGTGTAATGTGGGTGAGGGCCCTGCCAAAAGATGAGTCCTTGCAGTGAATCTCACCAGAACATAAAGCATGTTTCAAATTCTTCTCTTCAGATGGACAAGCGGAAAGATCCATCCTCTGTGGACGTCAAGCAGGTTCTCCTGGAAATGAGGAAGTTCAGGATGGGACTCATCCAGACTGCAGACCAGCTCCGCTTCTCCTACTTGGCTGTCATTGAAGGGGCAAAGTTCATCATGGGAGATGCCTCGGTGCAGGTGAGTGCTGGGGCAGCTCAGCTCCACGGGAACTGCAGCCAGAGTGCGGGGTGAACAGGCGCGAAAGAAACCCCAAGTTTGGTGCTTGTTCCAGCTCCAGTACCTGTCTGTGTTGTGGGGTTCTTCAGTGCAGTGTGTACAGTCAGGCACGGCCTGAAGGGTTGTGTTCCAGAACCTTCCACAGAGTACCTGTGAGTTAACAGGTGCCTTGTGTGCTTTCCAGCACAGTGACCAGGGTGTAACTGCTGCATCAGCTCCCCTGGCAGTTCAGATAATAAAAGTTTTCTAATATGCCAGAAGTTCAAGTATTATGGATAAATCCATCAGGTTTTTTATGGTAAGCAGAACTCTAGCAAGACAGATTGTATTTTGTGCTATTTAAGTTTTCCAGTAGTAGATTGGAATCTCTTGCATTTGTAGCTACTGTGTTCTGTGCAGTGGATGTAGCCTGGGTTTGGAGTTCTTGTGTCTGGTTTTTATTGGCTTTTTTTTTTCAATGCAAATGAAGGAGCCACTTTAAGAATTATTTAAAATGTGGAGTATAAAGATTCTGCCGTGGTAAAGTGTAAAGCTAGAGTAGCTTAGAGAGAAGAGAGGAGCTTCAGAGGGCTTGTCCTTCCCTGCAGGAGCAGTGGAAGGAGCTCTCCAAGGAAGACCTGGACCCCCCTCCTGAGCACGCGCCGCCCCCGCCGCGGCCCCCGAAGCGAACGTTGGAGCTGCACAACGGGAGGATGCACGAGCCCAGGGAGCCCAGCCCCCGGCCCCCGGCGGCAGCAGGGCAGCAGGGCAGGGGCTGCGCCAGCGCCGCGCCGGAGGCGGTGCCGGGCGGCAGAGCTCGCTCACCTGCACCGCTGAGCACTGACAGGTGAGCCGCGGCTTCCCCCGCCCTGCACTGCCCCGGGATCTCCGTCCTCTTGGTGCTTGTGTGGGGGACATTTGCACGTGAACAGCCTTTCATGCAGAGGGGCTGAGCAGACCTCCACGGAGGCCGTGTAACAGTAGGAATGGGAGTCCAAACCCAGAGTGTTCTTGGCCAAGGTCTCACACTCATGTTTGTTTAATGTCCCCATAAGCTGGGGCCTCCTCTGGCACCCTGCTGAGGAAGTGACAGGGCATGGGGGCTCTGGGAACTGGAGATCAGTGAGAGGTTCCCATAGTCTGTCTTCAGAATAAACCCTGAAGGCCACAGAGCTGAGAGGCTGCGGCAGGAGCTGGACCTGCTGTGCCCCTCCAAGTTCTGCTGCAGGCAAGGAGAGAAAATGGAGATAAATTCTGTGTCCAAAAGAAAGTATTTTGATCTGGATTTTTCTTAATTCTCTGGGGAGATTCTGCAAGTAAAAATACTCAAATTCCAGATATCTTTATGAAAAAGAAAGGAAGTCTTGAAAACAGGAGCAGACACAGGTGGAGGCTTAGCAGTGGAACAAGGAAATATTGAACTGGTAGCACCTTGTTCTCAGAGAATAAATAGTTTCTTAGAAATACCTTATGCAGTTTAATATAAATGAACATCAGACATGTCCTGCTCCAAAGAGCTCAGATTGATTTAATTTGTTATAGTCCCTTGTCTGAGGATGGAGCTGACTCATCTCAGGAGCTGCCTGTCTGCATTGGCTGGGGTCGCTCGGACTGCACACCTGCCTCTTGCCTTGCTCCAGTCCAGTCCTGCGCTGTGCCAGGACTCAGGGGGCCTGGGTGGTGTGTGGAATATTTGTGTCCCTGCAGTCCTGACCCCGGGTTTCTCTGCCCTCAAGCACCAGTCACGACACTGAAACGCGGAGGAGAACTGTTGGGGAAAACGCGCGGCTCTCGCCCCACAAGGAGGAGCCCAAGTCGGAGAACGCGGATGAGGAGGACGAGAGTGTGGTGACAACGTGGAAGCCGTTCCTAGTGAATATCTGCATGTTCACTTTCCTCACAGCAGGCGCCTATCTCTGCTACAGGGTGTGTTTCCACTGACGGCTGTTCAGCAGGAGGGGCCCGCGGGAAACACGCCCCGTCGGGGTTGGGGGAGCTCCTGGGAGAGGGGCGAGGCCGGGCAGGGGAGCCTTGTCTCAGAGCAGGTAGGTTTAGGGGGAAAGGCCAGAACTTTGGGTAGGGCTTAAAGAGAGAATTGATGCACTAGGGTTTTATCCAGCCCTGTGGTCCCAAGAACATAATATTCTAATCTCAGGGCCTTAAAATATTCAGGAGTAAGCAGAGAAAATGCCAAATAGTTGTTTTCCTTTTTTGTTTCTTGGGTTTTTTTAACTAAATAATAGAATTACAACACATTGTTGTTTTTAGCCTTTTTTAAAAAGCCAGTTCATTTTCTTTTGTTTCAGAAAAAGTAGACACAAGTGAAACTTTCTTGTACTCTCCCAGTGTTGTAACCAAATATGTGACTTACATTGATGGATTCCCAAAAAAAGAAAAAGAAACCCACATACCTGAAGAATGTAAACTTTTGGAAGGGGAGGGGTGTTTGTGGTTGGTTTTTTGTTTTGGTTGGTTTTTTTTTTTTTTTTTTAAATTTGCTTCATCATTAAAGACTGAGTTGTGGGCAGTGCCTGTGGTATTGATATATTTAATCTTGGCATAACTGTTCTTAAAGAGCTGATTGTTTGACTTGTGTTGATAGAACCAGGCTTCTGCATTTGCTCAGGGTATCCCAACACGTCCAGCTCTTGGATTTTTTCCTTTTTTTTCCTTTACTAAATGTATCTCCTCATTGACTTTTGTTGCACTCTACTTGCACATACGGCTCTTTACATTGCACCATCCTTTCTAAAGCTGTTTTTACTTTTATATTCTGGGTTAGGAGAGGTTGAGGGGATGGAGAGAAACAGGAAGGGAAATTCAACCAAACCATGTCCACCAGCACTCTGCCATTGGAAGGACCAGTTCTTAAACCTCCTCATTTGGAATGTAAGATGCAGTTTCACTCTGGGTGTGCCCTGTCAGGACCAGCGTTGCTTCCAGCGCCGGGGGAGGCCCCGGGGGCACTGCAGGAGGCACAGGGCAGGAGAGCACTGGGGAAATGCAGAGCCAGCCAGGCTGTGGCAGCTTCCTTAGATACAGAGCGGTCCCCAGGAGCCGAGCTGGGCTGGGGGTGGGGGTTGCAGACATGTCCTCAGCCCAGGGGTCCTGCAGCCAGGCTGGGCCCAGCACTGGGCCTGGCCCAGGGCTCGGGGTGCAGAGTGCTTCTAACTAAGGATCTGGGTGCAGGAGTGGGACTGGGACTGGAAGGCAGCATTGCACTAAGCAGCCAATGCTGTTCCTCGTGGTAGTACCAAATGATTAATAGTTTAAACAATAATAGCAGATAGTTCTTTGCTTGTGTCATGGTGCAGAGGGCAGGAGCAAACTCACTACTGGGAGCTGTAGTGACTGGACTGACCATGACAGCTGATCTGCAGCACTGTTACTGATCTGTTGTTTTATTTCTGAAGTCTCTCTAGGTTTAGAGCACTTACCGACCCCCTCAGTGCAGCCCTCACTGTGGAGGAGCCCAGGGAGGTCTCTCCACTCAGTATTTATTTTTGCCAGGCTGGCTGTAGGTGTAGCTCTTCCTTCAGTGAGTGAGGAGGTGAAGGGGGGGGTTCAAGTTATTTCTATTTTGAGTGTTTTGTTAAGCTTGCAGCAAGGGCTTCTCAAGAGTACAATAATAAATCCTCAGGTAGTACTGGGAATCAATCGTTTACCTGTGAGACTGTTGGTCAGACCAGTACTTGAAAGGAGGAATGTTGTAATCAGTCAGTATTTAGTTGTATTATTGGAAACAGGAAAAATGAGTATAGAAAAATGGTAATATATAATGGCTCATCTGTGTATTTAAGATACATTATGTGATTGCTTTGTCCCCACTGTTCTCTCCAGCACGGGCAGGGTCCTGCCCTGAGGCACCATTTGTACCCCTTTGTATTAAACTGCATGTGAAGTCTCTGGTGTCCCGATGAAACGCCACGTGCTTGAAAGGTGAAAGAACTTACATTTCTGCTTCCTGATGTGCCCAAACAATATTTGCATGACCTGATCCTTAGTGGCTGTGGTTCAGAGGGTGTTGCTGAAGGTCTCCTTGTTCAGCAGTGGCCTATTGGGTGTTTATCAGACAATATGTACTCGCCTGATCCTTGGCATGACTTCCCGTGGGATCCCGTGCTCCGTGTGCCGGTGGTAGCATGTTCCTTTCAGCTGCGGGAGTGTAGTACAGACATTCCAGAGTTTAGTCAGCCCTACCCACACCTCCCCAGCCCTGGGGGCAGCAGGGCCACTTGGGCAAGGCACAAACCAGTCCCACCCTCAGCGTGGCCCCAAGGGGGAGTATTTTAAATCTTTGGTATGGCAGGAAAACAAAGCATCCTTCCTTTGGCTCCAGATTAATTCAATTGCAAGTGGTTCTACTGAGAGAAAGCCCCTGCAGAGGAGGGAAGGGCTCTGGGCAGTCCCCTGGGCACTGGGACACTCAGTGGCTGCTCCCCAAGCCCTGGGAGGTGTGGATAAGGCTCGGAATACTGAACTGTTCCCATTTTGTTTTGCTGTCCTGTACTGTCTGTGGTAGGTGGGGGGTGTAAATACCGTGGGGGTGTTGGGTAACCTGTTCTTGGAAATGGACAAACATCCATGTTAGACTCGGTAGGACATTAGTGAGCTGCTCTGCTATCTGCCTTAAGCAAATATTTACTCATCAGGTCTTTCTTTTTTTACAGATTGCCATAGAATAAACTTTTATAAAAAAATATAAAAAAACTCCACAAAAAAGCTGAATGTTTTGGTATAATACAGTTTCAGGTATCTTGTCTTTTGTGTAAGCCGCTGCTGGGCCTCCCAGGTTAGAGTACAACTGTACAGTTTTTCACTCTCCCATACAAGTTTTCAGTTCTCATTTTAGTTGTAACAATAAAATTCTTTTTTTAAAGAACTTCCCTGAGTGTCTTATTGCTTTGGTGCTGGAGCCACGGGCTCCTGCTTGACCCCCATGTACAGGGAGGAGAGAGCTGGATTTAAATGTTACTGTAAGAACTTACTGTAGGCAGAGCTCCCGTCCTGTGTCTCTCCTTGCCTTTCACATGAAACAGTTCCATTTCACCTCCCAGGGGCCTGTCCTGGACAGCAGGGATCGAGGCCCCAGGGCCACAGCACAGCACTCTGGAACTTGGCTCAATGGTTTATTAGAACTTCAGAAAACAGTATGAAATCCAACAAATAAATACTGAATAGAAAAGCTTTATACACACACATATATATATAAATATGTACACACAACCCTTTCAAGTATTGTACCTGAAGCCAGGCTTCGCTCCATGGGCACCCAGCACTGCCTGCCAGGGCTGGGGAAGGACCTGACAACAGGTGGGTGACCATGAGAGTCTGGAGCTGTCTGGACTAAATTCAGAATTTAAAACCCTCCCTCAGTCTGACCTGCACCAACAAATCTGACACAGACTCTCCTCCCAGGCCCTGCTGGAGCCTGGCCTGAGGGGCAGTGGTGATGAAGAAAGTGACTTTGAAAGTACCAAGTTTTCCTTGTGCAGCTGAATTGTCCAAGCAAAGGGACGCTGCTGGATTTGTTCTACTTACAGAGCTGTGTTGTCTGCTGGCTGCCAGAGGGACTGTTGGAGAGTGATCATTTCTCCCTTGGGAAATGCCACATTCATAAAACACTTCATGGGAAAATAGAGCATATTGGATTTACAGTTTGAGCAGGAGCATCTTATTTTCCAACAAGGTGGAGATCTGAACTCCAGTGATAACCTGGTTCCACATTCTAAGAGATCCCAGTTTTCATTCATCCAGCACTTTGGTATTTGATCGTGTGCTGGGAGACAGTGAGAAAACATCCTCTTTTAAAGTCTGAACTGTGGAGACTGCAAACTCTGCCCTTTGGCAGGGGCCCTGTCCTGGGGCAGGATGCAGCATGGACAGAGCTGGCACAACCCCCTCAGGGACCCCAGTGGCTGTGAGGGTGATGGGATTCAGCTCCTCCCAGCCCACTGCTAAAACACTGTGATTTCAATCTCAGCCTCTTGCTGGGCAGTTTCCCTCAGTTCACAGCAGATCCTGTCCATTTTCTCAAAGGCTTGGCGGCCCCTCTCCCCTGTGGAGAAAAGAAACAGCCCCTGCTGAGGGAGA
Source organism: Acropternis orthonyx (assembly GCA_035583155.1). Taxonomy (NCBI): domain Eukaryota; kingdom Metazoa; phylum Chordata; class Aves; order Passeriformes; family Rhinocryptidae; genus Acropternis; species Acropternis orthonyx. The sequence continues at coordinate 13,954,094 of JAWWEU010000053.1, read as the reverse complement.
GACAGACACACCTGAGAAAGGATCCTCTGGAAACACTTCTATTGTGACCCTGTTTGGAACTAACAAGGACTCCCAAGAGTGACAAACTCATCCCTAAGGGAATAGTTTTCCAAAACCTGCTGGAAGCCACCATGGAAAATCAGGCCTCCTGACAGTATTTCCACATGAGTAAGAGTTTGGAGCATCACAGCTGGAAAACTTAGCATGCACGTGAGCCTGAGTGTTTCTGGGAAGCAAGTCTGGAGATCCCCAGAACTAAGCACAGAACAAAGGGGGTTTTGGAAGAACAGAACAGGAGAACCATTCTCCAGCAGCACTTCCAGCACCCTTGGTCCTCACCTGCCACCTTTCCAGAAGGTTCAGTGGTTCCTAAAGTACTTTATCCTAGAGAATTCCCTTGGTCTGGTTCTACAAATTTCAACAGGAGGGCCCTTGGTTGTTACATGTGATGTAAAGTTTGTCTCCCCAGTACGAAACAGCTGTCAATGAGGTATTTCCCCTGCCCTGGATGTGTCCAGGCTGCACCTGAGGCCTCTCCTGGTCCAGCACTATTGCACATGCCCTTTCCCAGGCTCTCTTAAAGCCTTACCAAAGGACAGCGTTGTCTCCCTGGCTGCATTCCTGACATCCTCTGTTTCAGACTGGCACAGGTGGGCAACCTGCTCAATGCTCTCCACGGCCTGTTGGAGAAAGGACACATTTCAGCAGCTTTGCAGCAGTTTGGTGGGTGTTTTTCTCAAGGCAAACAGACACACAAACTCTCATCTCCTCTTGCACCTGAATTCCGCCAGGACCTTTCTCCTCTCCCCCAGCACATCAGCTTGCAGTTACATCCCCTGACACAGTCTCACAATCTCTGCTACCTCCTCTCCTGTTTCAGGGCATGAGGGAGTTTAAAAGCCCCAGGGTACAGGTCCCTGCTGCAGGACCTTTAAATCAGCATCACTCCACCAGGACTTCACTGAAAGGGTTAATCCTAGTTCTTGCTTTGCAAACTGAATTTAGGAGTCAGGCTCTGATTCCCTGTTGTGTGACTGCACATCACAGGAGTTCAAACACATCCCCTGTGCTGTGCCTGGCACATCAAACAAGGTCCCCACAGCTCCCTCTCCTGCTGCCTTTGGAATAACAGCACTAATAGTCTAGAACTTTGTCATCCAAAGGATTGGGTAGTTCCAAACAGCAGGAAACTGATAACATGACCCTTCCGCAACTTTAAAATCCCAGCCAGACACCCTTCTGCATCCATGACTGTGGCCAGATACACCCAGCAGCAGCAGAGCTGTGAACACTTACCCTGAGGTTCTTAAGAGCCAAACATGCAGCTTGCTGAAGTCTCGCATCACAGTCAGATAAAACATCAGTGTAAAAAACCACAGCCTGAAGGAAAAAATGAGGAAAGTGACCAAGAAAATCTGAAATATAATCAGGCGAGCAGAGCAGAGCGGCAGGAGCAGCTTTACCCAGGTGGGATGCAGTGAGGGGCAGAGCCCCGCGCGGGGCAGTGGTGCGGGGGGCCAGCTCCCCCCCCGAGGGCGGGCATGGCCTGCGGTGCCGGCCGCGGTGCCAGCCGCGGTGCCAGCCGCGGTGCCAGCCGCTCACCTTGGCCCGCAGGCTCCCGCAGGCGGCGGCGCGGCGCAGGCACGCCGTGGCCGCTTTGCTCACGCGGTGGTTCCCGTCCAGCTGCAGCTCCCCGAGCAGCCGCAGCGTCTGCGGCAGCGGCTGCAGCTTGTTCAGCCGCTTCCCCTTCAGCTTCTTCAGGGTCTTCAGCCTCCCGGGGCACTGCAGCTCCTCGATCAGCATCACTGCAAGGGAAGGGCTCGGCTTCACTCTCCCCGAACGGAGGCATTGCCAAGGAACCCCTCCCTGGTTCAGGCCCCTTCAGCCACAAGCGGTTCTTGCCGGGGCAGGAAGCAAACCAGGACAGCGGCCCCGCAGTGCCTCTCCCTGCCATTGTTCCATTTCCTCCCGTGCCCAGGCCGGGACAGCAGAGCAGCTGGCCTGTGCCAGCCCCGGGGGCATCCAGGACAACACCCGGAGCAGCTCCCACGGCTCTGGGCATCAGGACAAGAGCACAGCCCACAGTAAGGAGCAGGGTCAAGCAAAACACCTGTAAACAGCCCTGGAGGACTTTGCTGTACGGGACAAAGGAAACTCTTTCCAAAGCTAAGAAATCAGGCACTGGACTTACACTTTGAATTTTAAGAATATTCCAGGTCTTTTGCACTGACTAGGAATGCTCGAGTTTTAGTCCCCCTCCAGATGAATCATCTGCATCAACATAAGCCTAAAGATGCAGCCAATATGAAGACTATTTTTAAAGTAATTCTTTTCTAACACAGAGTAAGTTTTCAAGTACTTTCACATGTTGGATGAGACTCCAGTGAGGTTCTGGCTACCTCAGGCTAGAAAGTGCACGTTAGTAACCTCTGAAATTGTAGTGCTATTTTCTGTGTCTAATTCCAGCTGCAAGAGACACCCAAAGCCACAGACTCTGATCCAGCTGTAGATTCCTCCTGACTTTGCTTCTGTTTTCTCTGCAGAATATCCCAGAGCCCACTTTTCAGGGCACTTCAGATAAACCCATCCTTCACCATGGCCAGACATGGGAGTCAAGCACATCTTTCCTGTTCTGATTAAAATTACATGGTCATAAGGAGAATTAGAATGGAAACAAGTTGTCCACACACTGGTTGGGCTGTTCCCTGCTCTAGGACTGTATCTGGAGCGGGACCCTGGAGGGCAGCCCTGCTGGGCTGGGCTGTGCAAGCAGGAGCCAGGCACTGCCATTACCTTCCTTAGCAAGTTTTCCCAGGTGCTTCTCCAGGTTGGCAATGTGGTGTTTCTCCAGGTAGCTGTAAAACTGGAACAGAGTAACTGGTTGTGTTGGGAGGTTGGGAGGGGGCAGCAGCCCATCACAGGTGAGGATCTGCTCCAGCAGCCTCTGCAGCACTGCAGGAACACAGAGAAGTGAGGAAACAGCAGGTTAGGCAATGGGAGCTGCTGAGAACAAGTGAGAGGTTATGGGGTTTTTTAAATGCCCAAGGACAATTTTTAGCACTGCAATAAGGTGCAATCCCAGTGGCCTTGGCTCAAGTGGTACCTGCTTCCAGCTGTCTGGGGTATTTCTCCTTCACTTTCAGCATCATTGTGTATTTCAGGGCATGACAGAACCTTTCTGCTGAAGCCAACAAGATGCTGCCAGGCTCTGCAAGGTCACTCCAGATCTTCAGATAGTGCTTCTTCTTCTTAGTCTTCTGAATGACTGAAAACCCACATTTTAAAAAGTCTGTGAGCTCCAGCAGATTTTGGATATTACATGAGAAATAAGGCACCAGATGGATTATCTAGACATGGGTCAGCATTAACTTGTATTTGTATTAGAGATGGTTTTGTTTAAAATGGGACATTTCCTGCCAAAATGCTAAAACCTGCAAGCACTGATCTCACCAAGCTTGGGCTGAGCTCCTAAGCTGTCAGCAGCAGCTCTTCTGCCCCTTATTGTTCATTTGATCCCAGCATCTGAGTCCAGCTCCAGAAGAACTTTCCTGTCAGCCAAAGATGTGCCACTGCCAAGTTTTACAGATTCTGCCTCCTGTTCCTTGCCCAGGGCAGGGCCCTGACCCTCAGGGCTCTCTCCCCTCAAACACTTCCCAAGAGCACTTGAAGCAATACTCAGTGGTCCCTCACTGTCCTTTGGCCCCTTCATTCCTCACTGTTCCCCACAGAGACATTGAGTTCCTGCATTTAACACTCCCACAACACCTCCCCTGTCACACTGTCCCCAAGGCCCCTTGCAGCTCTGCTCCAGGGAACAGGTTATTCTCACATCCTCCAGGATAAAATCTGCCAGCAAAGGCTTCCAACTACAATTTTCATTCCTGCTGCTTCATTTACCAAGATGAGAACAAAAGCCTCACAACTCTCCCATTTTGCTTTATCATTTTGTCAAATCCAATGGTGAATGGAAGAATTTAGTACTGGGAAGGCCTGAGATGGGAAGAACTGCCCACCAAACTGTTCCTGAAAATGGGTATAGAATTTGGGCTGTTTGCTTACCAAGTAAGAGGACAGATATAAAAGAGGATTTTACTAAGGCTGCTCTGCTGGTTTTTGACTGCAAACTCCATCACCAACAACATCCCTGTTTAAAACAGCAGTTCATCTACTCTTTGAGGCAAACTTCTCCAAATCTTTTCCTCCCTTGCAGAAAAAAACCCCAAAGCAAATAATGAGCCCTGTTTTTTCTAAGGATCCAGATATAAGAGCTGTTTTAATCATGTGAATGTTTGCAAGGAATTGAGAATGAAACCCTGATGTGTCTGGGGCAGCTCGAGCAGACACAGCAGAGGGGCAGCTCTCCATCCCTGGCATGCCTTGGAATAAAATGCAGATACTCACTTTCTTCAAGAGACATATCCAGGACATCCCCCAGCACTCGTGTCTGCTCTGACACTTCTTCCAGAAGGCTCTCCTGGACAACCTGGGCTACATTTGGTGACCTCAGCTTCTGAAATGCAACACATGTATCTGAGCAGCTGAAACAAGGGCAGCATCAAGGCCAAGATAAACCAGGACTTGTTTCTTAGAATCAAACTTCTAAGATCAGAGAGAAAACATCAGCTGCTCTCAGAAGGCCCCTCTGCACACCACAGCACATGCTACTGGTAGTATCAGTTGTGCATTCATCCAGAATTGGTCCCCTGTCACACAAGGTGAGCCAACCCTGTCCGACTGCATTTGCAGCGTGCCTTGGGCACAGACTATTAATTAGAGCTCCAGCAAAACCCAGAGCCTGAAAACAGGCAGCAGAGTTTGGTGTGACATGTTCTGTGTGGCCACATGAAGACTCTGCATCTTTTGGACTCAAATTCCATTCTGAGTCTTTCTACTTTTATAAAACAGCTACATATACATTTCTGCCCCTAACCAGGGTCAACAATTAGATCCAGTGCCCTGGGAACCCGCAGGCTGTTCTGTACCTGCAGAAGACCCTTGCACAGCTTCAGGTGAGTTATCAACAGTGTGTCTAAGCTGTCATCACCAGTAGTGACATCTTGAGTTTCTGGTCTTGTATCACAACTCAGGGACTTCAGCGTGTTGTCATTGTATGTGCTGTTGAGGTGAGGGGGGGAAAAAAAGAGTTAGAACTCTCATTACTGAATAAAATTGGACATAGAGTCTCAACAGAAGCTTCCAAGAAAGCTGCAAAAGTACAAGCCAGGTGGCATCAAATAAAACATCATTTTTTTAATTGCATTTATAACCTTCTTAAAAACATGAGGACATGTTTCTGTGCTGGGTGTTCACACCAGCTCTGCACAGCTGTTCCTCAGCAAGGGTTCCTGGGATCAGCCCCCTCAGCCCTGTCCCCACAGCACACACCTGACACTGGCTGTCCTTATGCTCCCAAACAAGGAGAGCTCGTCAGCACTACAGTCAGCATTTAGGAAGTCAAAGCTTTCCAGGACTGTCTCCACCATTAAACTCTCCATAGATGAATGTTTGTTATGAAGTGTCTTTAGCTGTTGATGGAAGAAAAAAATACTGTTATTTGTAGTATCAAGCCATTTTTCAGGAGTTCTTTGCTGGTTTTGAAATCATTCTTAATAGTAAATTAATTTGCTTTTCTGATTTCATTCTTAACGCACCTATTTGACAAACTGATACAGTCACCTCAAGATATACCAAATTTTAAAAAACATCAAAAAAACCCCACTCGAAGCAAACCTAACTGCTGAGGCTCTGACACAGCTCAGGCTCAGCTTAGCCCAGACTGGTTTCCACTTGGACTGCATTCGGTGGGTTATTGGTCCCAGTCGTGACCAGCACCAGGAGTTGCCTTTCCCAAGTCCTGCCTGACCTCTGGTGGCCAAACTCCTTTTGGGAATGTGCTATTGCTGCATCAGTAAATCAAATCCACCACAGGGTCATGGAACTTCAGGTTAGGGGGAGCAAAGGAAGCTGCGCCATGTCCCAAGAGCAGAACACTCACTTACCTTTAATTTATCCCTCAGAGATGAAACCTGGCATTCCAATTTCTCCAGCTGGGTTTGCCCTGCATCACGTGATTTCAGCAAATTTAACACTTCTTGGAGAGTCTTATCAATAGACTTTGTACTCCCATCCAGCCTCGGGTCACTTGCAGCATTCCAGCTGTTCTGGCTGCTCTCCTGCTCTGCCAGGCGGCGATTCCTGGCCTGGCTCAAGGAATCCCTCCTGCCCTTGTGACCATTTGGAAAATTGGACGGGTTACTTGGAAATCCATCCCCACACGGAGTCTTCTTCAGGATATCCAGAGTGGTGTGATCTGGGAGAGGATGCTGATGCCCTTCTGCACCAGTCTCTTGAATAATCACCAATGGCCTGTGGTCTAGAGCTGGAGTTGTACTCCTGGACTCTGTCCCCTTCTGGTCCTCGGAGCTGAACGAGTCTCCCTCGCTGGTCTCCGCAGGATTGTGAGCTCTGGTCCTCCCATGGCCATCAAAGTCACAGGCAGCCAGGTAGCTCAGAATGCTGGGGGGCTGGGCTTCATCACTTGCATCCCCTTGGTTCTGCCTCTGCTGCAAGAGAGACTGCAGCAAAGAGACCCACGAGTGAGCACGGAGAAAATTGGGAAGCCCAAGATCCACCCAAGAGACACAACTGTGATGCCTGTTCTTGGGAACACACACCCAAATGCATTAAAGCACAGGGCTCCTCTGCACATGGGGCCAGGTCACCACACAGTGGACAGAAGAAACTACTGAAACCAATTTTTAAGAGCCCCCAGATGAACAGAGGAGCAGCAGTAACCATGTGTGTGATTCCTCAGGTGAGGATTACCAAGGCAGCTATAAACCTGTTTCTGGGTTAAATGAATGGGGGTTAAAAGAAAAACATAAAGACCCAAATTAAACTGCAAAGGCCCAGAGTGCTACACTTTTGCATTTCTGAGTGTGTTCCTGAACAGTCTAATCCAACCCAAACCCAAGCCCCAGGTCTGTGCTTTGCACCCTGCTCTCCTCAGGTACTCACCAGGTAGTATTTCTCTCTGAAGCTGGGGGTGCTTGGGGGGGTCCAGTTGTACAAGGAGCTCTTCCTGCTACCCACAGAAAACTTGGCAGTGCTTCCAGGTGACAAAAACAGGTTCTCTGCATCAAAGGGGCTGCAGCAGAAAACAAAGGCCCAAGTGTCAGTGAGAGCAGAAAGCACAGAGGTGTTCAGCTGCAGGGACAGCTGGGAGGGCTTGAACTGTGACACTCAGTCAATGACACAATTGAAAAAAGGAAACAGAAACTGCCCCTCTGACCATATCTTTGGTTGCTCCAGCAGAAAAAGAGAGAGACAAGAAGGTGGTGTATTTTACACGGAGTTCTCCACACCCTTGAGACAGAGACCTGTGCCAGAGTCCTGGAAGAGCCCAGTGTTCCAAGAGACTGCAATGCTCCCTGTCCTCCTGCAGAGCCAGCACAGACACCAGCACAGCCTGTGTGAGACAGGCACTGGGCACAGTGGGACAGGCACCACTCCAGGCAGGAAGGAAGCAGAACACATGTAATAAAGGAAAACTGCCAATTTCCCTCCTGCAGAGCACACAGCACCTGGAAAAGCCAATAAACCCCCTCATTATCCTTCCTTACTAATAAATGAGTGGCTGGCAGAGGAAGCTCGTGCAGAGCTCAGGGCAGTTCTGTGGGTCACACGGGCATGGATGAGGCCAGTTACAGCCCAGAGGCTGCTGGCTGGGGGCTGCAAGACTTTGGCAAGTCCTGCTCTAAAGACTTCCAATGACCTACTGCAGCACAGCCATTAATTTCCCAGCTCCTTTGCAAAGCAGTCTAAGGAAACTCGGACAAACTGTCTCTCTAAATGCAACTCAGCTACCCCAGGAGAGGGAAAACATACTTCAAGTTAAGCAAAGCAAGTTTGTTTTTACTACATGTTACTTTTGTTCCCTACTGATTCGCCTTGTGGCACCAGAAGAAGGTTTGTTTTTCCACTTGAACACTGGCATTTTGAAAAAAGTCAACTATTTACAACAGATCTGTCACCCCAGTGACAGGAACATAACGACCAAACAGCAGGGTAAAGTCAGCTGCATTCAGCTGTACATTGTAGAAGATCCAAATGATAAGGAGGACCAACCAATTGCAGGGAAAAGAACTCCTGCTCTCTGGCAAAAGCTGAAAAGCAGAGCTCCAGTGCTCTCTAGCTGCTCGTGCTGCACAGGGATGATGCCCCAGCACCCTGCAGCGCAGCGGGTGAGCTCCCCCAGCACAGGTTAAGTGGCCCAACTGAGCAGCGCCGCCCAGCCGGGCCCCTCACACAGCCCAGTCCCGACAGCCCCTGCCCCAGCAGCAGAGATACACCGCCTGCCTGACAGCAGGGGCCTGGCACCCAGAGCCTGCTGAGCTCACTGATGAAAGCAAATTACTCCTGTCCGTGGCATTTCCTGGCTAAAGTCACAGGCATCCATTCCTCAGATTCTTCCTTTTTAGCTTTTATATAGCACTGCAGGAATGCCAAATGGCACTTCTAGGAAAGGAACGACAACAAACTAAATCTGTTTCAGCCCTTTGACAATTCCTACAACCCTCCAGCAAAATGCAGCTCTTCAGCTGCCTCCAGACAAGGACCCACTCCCAGTCCCTGCAAGGAACAACTGAGAGCAGAGAGGAAAAAGAGAATGGAGACTGCTCTAAAGCTTTTATTATCTCTTCGCTCTAAGATCTTTGGGCATGATCCATCACCTCCTTCTACATTTCTACAGCAAACAAACCATCATACAGGAACAGAGCTATGAATCCATCTCTCCCAGAATTTTGACATTGACAGAATCCAATAGAGGATATTACAAGGAAAAACAAAGGAAATAAGTCAAATAGAATGGGCTTTCCCCAGACACATGCTCAAGTTTGAGGCAATCCATAGCTGAAATCTGTCATGCACCCGACTTTGCAAGCAGACTATTGCCTTTAATTGTCACTGGCTTTTCCTTAGTTTATCTAGTGGCTTCCTGAAATCGTTGACACAAAACCTCTGCGTAGGTAAAAAGCGTGCAGGAATGTCATTATTTAACTTTAAGTTGTGGAACGAGTACTTTGCTGCTGGGGTGGGAGATGTCTGTGGCTAATCATTTCCTGTCCACATTCCCCACAATCATATGCCTGCACACGATTATCCATCAACGCCTTTTCAAGGCTGAAAAATTCTATGAGAAGACAAGTGAAGTGACCCACCGGTGTGACCATCTGCTGTTGCCCACGTTGTGTTGCTGTATTACCCAACACGCTGGGATTTCGTTACAGCTGATCCCAATACAAGCAGTAATTCTAGTCAGCTGGACGGGACTTGCTGTCAGTCATGAGATTTTTCTTGCCACCATTAAACCCCGGTGAAAATGCCCGTGCAATTTAACAGTGAGAAGGTTCTTAGTGGGTGTTTCACCTCCCTCTTAAAGCCTAATAAGCACCAGTTTCCAGGTTAGTACAGTTTATCACAGCCCCAGGCTATGAGTGCACAGAGAGGGATCATTGCCTAAAGATTCTGCAGGAGCAACTACGTATTCACTGAGTTTTCACCCATAAGAGCAAGACTGGCAGCAGGTACACATCCAAAAAGAAAAGCCAGGCTTTCCTTTTTCATTCTCCCTTCAGGTTCTTTCCCTCAAGGAACCCCCGTGAGCCAGACCAGCACAGGCAGAGTCACTGAGTGGTTCTGACTGGATGGTGCCCCTGGATCCCAGCACAGGGTGCTGCTGAAGTTCTGAAAGGAGAATACAGCTTTCTCTTTGTCCTGCATGCGAGACACAGAATTCAGACTGCTGTTTGGGTTGGCAAAAAAACCCAAAGTCTTTTGCCAAACTGGCCAACAAAGCTGTTCTGCAACGGCCCCAAGCCCATTCACGCTCCTCATGGCACGATCTATAAAGGAGCTGAAGGCACTTTTGTTTGAGCCCACAAGACTAGAGACCTATTTAAAAGAAAATATACATTTAGAAGCGGAAAAGAAAGATCTACATTTGGATTCCTCACAAAGCAGGTCTAGACTGAAAGCTTGTGCCTCAGAGAAGTTTGGGCAAATCAGATGGATTTGTTTAGTTATTCTTAAATCAAAGAGAAAAGCAGCTGTTATTTTGAGTGCTCTATCTTTGAAAACAGAAACACCCTGAGTTATCGCCACAAAACTTCTCTTTTCTGTAAACAATTCCAGCAAACAGGCTGTCAGAGGAGAGGCCAGCTCTGCACAGAAGTGCTCTGGAGAATCCATTGGTTGGATCCCAACACATTTCACAAAACTTAAACACAGCAGAGACACACAGCCAGAGTTTTCTCATGCGCTGAAAAATTCCAAGTGGGGATTAACTCCCAAAGAAAATGAGTCACCACTAACCCTGCTTCCAGCTCAGCTCTTGCCAGTCCCAAAGGCTGGGTGATGGCTGTCCCAAACACCACAGACCTGCTCCTCTTGCCAACTCAGAGCTGCACTTGGTATCAGACACTGCAGCCATCAAATGTCAACAGCATCAGGATTGGACTTTTCCCGACAATTTTGCCACAGATATAATTTGCTTTGGAGATTCAGGCTATTGTGAGGAACTACGCAACATCCCAGAATAGGAAGGGGTTTTCCTTATCCATCCTTTTGTAAGAATAGCTTATGTGCATAATTAATTATGGAAGCTGCTGTCAGGGAGGAAGGGAAGTGAGCAGATCCAGCAGCAGCAAATGAAGGCACTCTGTCAGGTGCCACTGGTGGGGATTAATAACAAGAGAGTGGATGTGACTTCTTCTGCAGCCCATCACCAAAACAAACCATATCCTGATGCCCACTGTCAGATCTCAGGAGGAAAAAGCACCATAAACAGGTACAGCCAATTCTGCTGGGTGAGTTTATTTCTCAGTGACTTTGAGCAATCTGTATGTTGGAAAATCATTTTCAGATGCTGTGGCCAAGACACATTTTTCAGCCCAGCTGCAGGTACAAGTCCGCAGTAAATGTCAAGAACTGCAACACGCACAAGAGACCTTCAGAAAACTGTGTTGATCAATAAAGCTTTTCTTTCCTCAGCCCCAGAAATGGAACCTGAAAGCTGTTTCTGCTTTTCCTGGAGAGTGCCTGGATTACAGGTCAGAGTGGCCTTTCAAGGAGGTCCTTGTAACAGAGGTATGTTCAAAAGCCTCTTGGCTATGTAGGGCTGGGAAGAACCAAGGACTGCAGAGAGCCACACACAGAGATGCAAGTGAAGAGTTCCCACTGTTTAACTGGGCTCTTCACTAAGAGGGCTACGTTTAATCCCTGGACAAGAGTAAATGGAAACAGGTTAAAAAGTCTTGATTTGTTGCAGATGGGTCTCAGCGTGGAACAATAGCCCCACATAGAGCAGATGTAACAGTACCATCTCAAAAACCTACACTGGTGAGTCTGAAGCAAGGAATAAGTTCCACTGCAGCACCCACAACAGTGAGAATTGGCTTTTAATAACAATAATAACAATTTTTAATAACAATTCACTACAAAAATCAACTTACAGATTTAAGTTATAAAACACCTTAGCGAATCACAGGCACCATGACATGCTCAGCTATTTTAAAAGTGCATCTGTAACCAGGCTTCCTGTAGTGCACACAGGCCTCGTGTCCATAGTGACTCACAGTGCAAATATGAAGGTGCCAAGTCTTTGGGAAAGCTTCTTTTATAACAAGTTGTGGCCTGGTGCAGTGATTGTTCTAAAACTTCAGCTATGTATTTTTTCCATTGTGCCTAGAAGCTGCTACTTCCAGTTCCATTTCATCATCTTTAGGATTATTTTTCATGTTTTACAGACGTACATAACATTGCTTGGAGCTGGATTGAACATTCACTGTGAAGAGCAGTGAGCTAAGTAAGGCTAAATCAGCTCCCATAGCTATCCATGGCTTTGGTGACAGCAAAGAAAGATCTGGAAGGTCACAGAGACAGCTGGTCCCCTTTCCTGTGCCCCTGCCAAGGGCTGGTCCCACAGAGATCAGGCACAGCAGCAGGGGTGGCCGTGAGGGAGCACAGGGCTGTCATCTATCCTGCACCTCGAATGGAAAGAGGGCTGTGATGGTGAATGATGCTCACTGGCACACTCAGAGCCTTTAACCATTTCCCATGTTTTCTAGCTTTTCCCACTGGGAGCTGTACTTACTTCCAGAGGACCTCCAGCTGCAGCTTGATGGTGCCCAGTTCAGTGATATCCACAATGATTGCCTGAGGCTTGGTGGTGAAGAAGTTTATGCTGTCACATGTCACAACACCAACCAGAATAGTGGCCAGTCCTCGCAGCTCTGTCACCTGCAGAGACAGACAACCACATCCAGTTTCATCCCACCAGGCAATCCTGAGTCACCTGCATGGAAAGCACAACACCCCAGGCTCAGATCTGCTCCAAGGCCCATAACAAACAAAACCCTGGTGTTCAGTCATGGGCTCCTAAATAACTGTGAGCCAATGAAACCACAGTTAGTACCTCACAGGCAGCTGGCAAGGAGGAAAGGGGTTCTAGGAGCTGGGACAGACAGAGCTGTACAGCACTTCAGACAAGGGAATTTGGTAGACTATGATTTTAAGAAAAATCAGTCTGTAAGGTGGAAACTCTAACTCTGGCACACATAGTACCAGACTATTTCAGCTCTCAGTTGCCTAAAGGATCTGAAGGCACAACCGCCTGAATCCACTGTGACCTTTCTAACTGTTCTGAGCTCAGCAGGATCAAAATCAGAATTTCCTCTGGCTCTGCAGGTAGCTCCAGGTTTGCTACCAATGCAGTCACAGGTCTGTATTTTTCCCAGGCTGGCACTTACTTCTTCAGCTCCTTTAAAAAAAAAAGAAGTCTAATCAAATACTTGCTATAAAAACCCACTCTCAACTGAAGTTCACATTGTTCTAGAAGTGCACGAAGCGTCAGACTCAGCACAGGATTTTAGCACAAGCGCCTGAAGTCCACTTTGGAATTAGTTCCATGCCTACATCTCTTTTAAGAGCTGAAGTCTTACTGCTGGGCTCCTCCTGGAACACTCTTTGGCAATCATCAATGTCCCTTCTTTAAACCTGCTGTGTATTTGTACTGTGCAAAGTCAGTAAGCACAAAGTGGAAAGAGCAGGAGGGTGTGCAGGACATTCATCAGTAGACTTTCATAAGCTGACAAAAAAGTAAAGCTATCATTGTCAGAGAAAGGAATACAAATTTTTACAATTACTATGGGAAAACAGGGATCTGAATTAGCTTCTCACCTGATCTTCATTGTGCAGTGACAGTAAAAAAACACATTATAAGCACATTTCCAAAGGCAGTGCTGGCAAGATGCCAAAGAGTGTCTCCTGTGTGACCCAGTTCTTGCTGCCAGATCAGAGGAGAACACTGCAATAGCTGCTCTGACACCGCTGCCAAACCCCCAAACCCTGCACTGGCACAGTTTCCCAGTAGGACAGAATCCAGCACAGCCTTCAACCTCAGCTCCTTTCAGGCTGACAAGAGTCATGATGCAGAGTCCAGCCAGCAAGAGATGCCAGACTACTGTGGAAATGCTGCTTAAGGATTAACTCCACCTGCAAGGGAGGTGTCAGAGCCAGTGCAGGGGCAGCTGCACAGGGGGCTGGGAACACTCCAGGCTCCCCCCAGGGGGTACCCCAGTGTCACCTGCATCTCACAGGCCACTGCACTGGTCCCTTCTGTCAAAGGCATGACCTGTTCCATGGCACTTCCAAAAGAGTGTCAGAACCCTAGACAAAGATTTAGAATACAGACAGCTTGTAGCAGCACATAAATGCCATTGGTTCTTCACAGATATGGAGCATCTCTGCAGTAAAACACAACAAAAATGACTGCACCACACCCAGATAAAGGGGGGTTTGAACCCCACATTCCAAACACACACAGGTGCAATGGTGTGTTCTCCATACATTGATTTCCCTCTTTCAAAAGAGAACAGGACTACAGGTACTTAATATCCACATGGGCAATAGGAATAATGTCTACATACAGGTCTGGGTCTCCACATCTAAACTTCATCCAAGAAAATCCCAGATATTGATCTGGGACTTTTTTTTTTTTTTTTAAAAAAGAGCAACCAAACAAAAAAACCAAAACACAACCACATCCACCAGACTCCAGAATACAGGAAAGCAGATGCACTAGTACAGTTACAAGTGCCAGGAGCAAAGGGAAAACAGAAGTAGATGCCCCTTCACTAGACAGAACATGGATTAGCTGCCATTTTTATATAGCTAGAAAACAAAAGATATTTAAGAATTTTGAGAAACACTTGGTGGCTTAAGAGGCAAGTAACAGAAGCCATGTTAACCCACTGATTCCAACCCAACCATTTTACACCACACCTTGATTTCGAACTTCTCATGGAGATTGGGTATAAAGATCTTTTCCTCCTCATCCCATGTCTGGCTGTCATCGGTCTCGATCTTGCCTTTCAGCCTCCATTTCTGGCGCCCCAGTCGCACAAACACCTGGAAACCACAAAGAACAACAAGTGTTGGGTCAGCATAGCCCTGAACCTTCCCTTCAGTCCATAGGCCTCTCACTGTTCCAGTCTGGCAGAAGGGAAGCCATTCCCTTGATCACTGCACGCTTGGGAACTTGGATAAAGCTGGAAGGTTGGAGCCAGGAATTCAGGATGCAGGTTTTAGCACCTGAAGGCAGTGCCAAATGCCACGCCCCACCCATTCTAGAAGAGCTGCAGAACTCTACTGCATTCCAAGTGGGGTGGTACTGGAATACAAGGCACACTGGAATTCTCTGGGAACTGTTAGAGGTGGGAGAGCACCCAGAAAGACACTAAGGGGCATTCAAATGATGCCAAGGGTGATCTTTCACGAAACAGGCAGCCTCTGCTACTTGATTCCTGGGCAGCTCTGAAGACAAAGCCCTGACAGGTTAGGTTTCATTGACAATCACTGCCATCTTTCAAACCCTGCCCTAACAACCAAATCACATCTTTCCCTCCCCAGCCTCTGAATGTGCCAAAACACTGTTTTCATCACAACAGTGGGTGGTTTTATCACAGTCTGCTCTCCTCCTCCATGTTCCACCCTTGCCCTCCTGTTCCTCTGTTACAAACTCACACCAGGAAGGTAAAGGACAGAATTAACTGCTTTATACTGTACCTCATACTGGTCCCCCGGGCAGAGACGTGCAAAGCCCACCAACCCTGCAAAGAGAACGAAGACTCCTAATACTTGCAGAGTTTTACAAAGCCCCCACAAAGCCTCAGCTTGCAATAAACAGTGACTACCTGGCCAACACCCTTCCCTTCCTCAGTTCTGTGCAGAATCTATGCCACAAGCCCAACACACTCTTAAAAGGACAAAATTTAGTTGAGCTGAGGAAAAAAAGCTTGTCAGCTTTTGTATTCAGATATAAAGTACTATTGCAGAACTGTTTTATAGCACTGAAGCAAGCAGAAGTTTGCCAAAATTCTATTCAGGGTATCATCCAACAAGCCAATGGAATCAACTGGTATTGAACAACTGGACTTCCAGTGACTCCAATTGCTACATAGAAATCCAAAATCAATTGATGAGTCTTGAAGGAATGAGGAGAGGAACCTACCTTTCATCTTCACGTGGAACTCTCCCAAATGGACCTCCAATGCCCCCTCTATAAAGCACATGTCCTGCAAGAAAGGCTGCACAGTCACATGGTTGCAGAGAGTACAGAGTAGTACATTTTTTACTAAGGAAGTCAGGTCTTCATTCCACATGTGTGGTATTTCCTACCTCTGTGCACTCTTGGAAGTTCTTGTAAAGCTCCACAAGACTCTCTCTGGAGGCTTTGGTGGAAGGGGACAGGGAAAAGGCATGTTTCATGTTAGTGGCCCCATCTCGCAGCCTGCACTGGATACAATAAGCTTCATAGAGTTCTTCTACCTTTGAGATATGGAAGATGGGTAAAGAAGGAACCAAAATTACCCTGGCATAGTTTTAAGAAGTTTTAGAAAGGAACATCAGCAGTCTTTCCTGACAAAAAATTCTCCAACCAAATCCCTCTGTCAGAGCATGGCAGGATACTGCCACTCCTGCATTTTATAGATGGAGTGCAGCAGTTTGCTTTTCAATATCCCATGCTTTTTTCCAGGAATACAATTAGCTCTGCTATTATGAAAATAGAAGACAAGGAGTAGAGAAACACTTTGTTCATGAAAAATTTACTTGCAGAGCAGGACAGCAATTGCCTCAGTTCAGACTAAGCCCCCTACACCGTTAGCTGTGCCAGAGGAGAGGCTCCAGCCCTTTGAAGCAGCTGGCAGACAGCAGACACAAACTTCACAGAACTGCCCCTTTAGATCCTCATGGGAAAGCAGGGAGAACATGTCAGTCTTCCCAGAGCAGCATTTTCTGAATAAACTGGCAGAGTATGCAAACTGGCTTCACAGGAAAACTCAGGCTGGGTCGCACCCAACATTCCGCCTGAATAGAACCATTCAGGAAAATAAATAAATAAAAATCTCCTCCTCCAGTAAAAAGAGTGGCTACAGCTTTCAGCAAGCCCTCAGCATTGTTCCCCTTCATGTGAATTATAATCAATGTGTCTTCCATTTAGGGAAGTCACTTACAAGGCAGTGTGGGCCTGGCAGGTCCAAGCTATACACCCCCTTACCTTGCTTATGTGAAACTCTAGTTTTCTGATGTACCTCTCCACAGAGCGGATTTGCTTTTGGAGCAGGGAGAGAGAGAGAGAGAGAAGGGCACTTGAGAAATTATTTCCTAAACATGTCTGTAAGTAACACAGCAGACACATCATCCATTTGTCTCTGCGACATTTCCTCTCATCCCCAACAGCCTCACCTTGTCCAGGTCATAGTAGAAAGCCTGAAAGAGAAATAGCACAGGCTGAAGAGGAGAGCACATGTATTTGTACATATTAATGATACTTCCATATGTGCTGTAAGACTCGCTATCTTCAATGACTCTAAACTGAGATTACTAACACTGACCACCGAGCAGACACAAGGAGATACCATCCCAGGAAAGAACTAGGATCTGAAGAACACTGCTGGAAATTGAAAATGAAAAGTCTCCAGTTAAATTCTCACACCTGGGGTTACCCTCCTTGGGAAATTGCTGGTTTTGATGCCTTGAGGGATCCCACCTCAGCATTTTAACTGGAAGTCCCAGGTGGGAGAGAGCATCTACTTTTGTGACTTTATTTCAGTATTTAACATTTTTTAAAAAAAAAATCTTACCAATCTGGAGTTCCTTTTTGTATCTTTGTGTCGGCCAGAGAGATAATCCAGCTCAGCCTGATGTGCTTCCAAGTATTCACTGGAGAGAAAGAAAACCCCCTGTTAGAATCTTCTGATACATTCATTAGAAATTCTTTGGGGAGGTGTTTTCAGCAGAATGTTACAAAGCAACTTCCTTCTCCAGAAGACTTCCCTTGTTTTACTCTCTCAAGGTGTGAATGGCTACAAGGACATGGGCAAAGATATAAGAAAGGCTGGTTTCCATAAACAAATAATTGTACTAAATGCTAAACTGACCCTAGAGGAGCATCTGCCCCCCACAAGTGCCAGAAGATGGTTATGTCACCCAAACTTTAAAGATGCTTTACATTAGGAAACCTTTTGACTCCTTTTTTCCCCTCTGACAAGGTGTGGAATGCTGCAGTGCAATTCAAGGCCAGCACTGCTGCATGAGTGTACACATGTACACACTGCACTCCAACATTCACTGTTCCTTGTTTTCCTTCATCTAAAATAAATCGTTCACATGAAAGATGGGCTTTATTCTGGAATTTGAAGGAAAACAGAACAAGACAGTAGAGCTGGTAGGACTACTAAAGGCAAGAGGAAAGGAGGGATTAGGAGAACAGCAAGTTCTAACACATAAACCAACCCACAGACCTTTTCAGATTTCTCTGACTATTCCTACCCGAAACTTCCTTGTCAGTTTATTTGTTGAGAAAGTCTCTTCTACAGTTACTGAGGAGCAAGAACCAACTCCATGTTACAAAAACTCAAAGTACTGCAACATGGAACACTCGCCCCACAAACCCAAGCTCACAGAAGCGCTGCCCAGGCAAGGACGGGCAGATGCCACTCAGTGTTTAGCAAAGAGAGCTCAATACCACATTGAGACAGTTTCTTACTGTAGCCATTTCTTTTTCCAGAAGGAGAACTATATCGCGAGGTGTGAAGCACTCGGTGCCAGTTGGCTTCTACAAGAGTTGCTTGCACACATGGGTTGTGCCTTAGGGATTTTCACAGGGTCTTAAACTTTTTCTGCTGAGACCATCTTCTTCCAACTTTGCTTTTAATACTGAGCAGGCTTAGGTAACTTTTTCCTCTCACTTTTAAAAGGGAGCAAAAGTCACCCAGTAAATACCACATTATTAGTCACAGTCCCTAAGCAGTCAAAATAACTTCATTTTAGACAGCTGCACTTCTTCACATTTGCTTTGATGCATTTCATTGTCTTAGTGTTTCAAACCCAGTTCCCCCAAGACACCCCGTTCTCCAGCATTCAGCTGTCTGCCCTTAACACTGCCCCGTTAGCAGCTCAGTAGCCAAGGCTGGTGGCAGAAAGGTGTTCACTCACCTTTTAGAGAAGCTTCATCGCTTTTAGATTTAAGTACGTTAGAGTTACCAGCTTGACGGAATGGTACCCAGATGGTGAACAGAATAAAGAGTTATTTTCTATTGCTATAAAGAAACAGGCACGTAAAACATGCTCTGCACTAGAAATCCAAGTCACTGCAGCACCGAGTGGACTTTGTCTGCATCTATTTAAAAATTGGACATTGCATTGCTATTTGATACAGTTGTTTTCTGTAGGTTACTTCAGTCAATTAGTTGCTACTCAGTTTTGGCAGGAGGCTGATCCTGTGGCATTCACTGCAAAACTGGGAACAAGTTCTGATCCACTTTATGGTTTCTCCTCCCTAAGCTCTGATAAATTCTCAACTCTGCAAAAATATTTGGTTTCATTGTTTCTTTTAAATCTAAATCCTCTAATAAGACATCAGTGGATATTTTTAGGGGTAAGACTTCATAGTCTTTTACTGGACTAAAAATGTGACACATCTGACTTTACAATGTATTACTATAGTGCATTTTATGTTCTCAAGAAAAAAAACTATGGCCAAAATTAATACAGTAGCAAAGTTTTGAAGACAGCACCAACATACTTGAAGGAACTGTTAGCAGGATGCCAGCAGGGAAAACTACAGGGTTTACACGTCCAAGGAAAGGTATTTTATCTTCTGGTAAGAGCTGCAGGGTGTAAGTGAAGTTCTGTGATACAGATGGACCCACCAACATCCACTGTAATGTTCTAAGATGACCATTTTTGCATGACAAGACCTGGGGACTCCGTGAAGGCAGAGATGACAGAGTATTTTTGAACTCCAGAGCTCAATTCCATTAAAGTTGCTGGGGGGAAGAAGGAAAGAAACAACAAAAACCCACCCTGACACCCCCACCCTTCTAGAATGGCCAATTCTGCAAGTGTTCCTTAATTAGCACAGTGACAATAGAAATGGTTGATGAACCAGCCTCCCCACTGTGTCCTTGCAGGGCACACCCTCACTTGCACTCGAATTTAATTCACTTTTTTGAGCCAAAGGAAACTCCACACAGTTTCCTCTCCAGAAACTTTCTGCCAGCCACTGCCCAGGTCTGGCTGTGACATCCCTGCCCTGTCCCCTGCATGCTCTGAAAGCCTCCCCTTCCTCACAGGAGTGCAGCTGCTCCCTAGGAGAAGGACAATCTCCCCTCTGAGTTCCTTGAGCAGTGTAATAAACTCGGAGAAACAAAAACATCAGAGCACTTTGCTTGCAAGCAGAGTGAATGAATCTTGTTTTACAAGGTCCCAGTCAGTGTCTGGGAAAGTCACCACATGTGTTTAGAGATGCAAGATGGAGACAGAGCACAGTGATACACAGAGTCAAGCAGCATGACTACGTTGAGCAAATTACAATATTTTAAAAGTTCTTACTTAAGTCCGTTCTTCAAAGCTTCAAAAATTTTCTTCACCTGCAGTGGCTTTGGATCCCAGATGAGTGCCCCCTTCTGCAGGGAATTATAAGCCTTGGGGGGTTTCAGAGACATCCTTGATCTCACTGAACTTCTGCTGAGAGACTTGCTGTAGAAAGAAAAGAAATACAGGGAAGATGTAAAACTCATCACCTGGGAGAAGAGAAATGCCTAACCCATAAAACTTCCAGGCTGCAAACCGTATGTCCAATCCCACAGACATTTACTCCAAATAACAAAGCTCTTGGACACACCGGGAATACTCTCACAGGTAACATCAGAAACTTCCCACTGTTAGCAACGGCTCAGGGTCTGACTGACAAAGCTCACACAAACCTTTAGCAATAGCTGTTCCTCTGCCTGCACTCCATTCATTTAAACCATGGCTCAGAGCCCCACCACAGTTTTGAAAACCAAACTACCCAGCTCAGATTGCATACAAGATATAATCATCAAGGTGTTTTTTCAGCATCTAACATCTCACCTAATTACTTTTAAAAGCAGCTACAAAACCAAACCAAAATATTGTTTCTAACAGAAGTCACCCACACAGGATTTTTTGTGCCAACCTACAGAGCTAGAACACCCTGATCTAATACTTGCATATATATTTACAGCATTTAAACCAGAAAAAGAGCGCTCTGTAGATGATTCCTGCCTGGCTTACCTCTATCTATACACTCCTCTAAGTCTTGACTATTTTTATATAGGTTTGTTAATAATCCCAAGCCTCTAAAGTAACATTACCTAAAGCAGTTTCCCATCCTACCAAAGCAAGCCAAGCCAACTCTCAGAGTTTCTCTCAGAGAAACTTTCTACTTTCTCTACACTCTCTATCCCAAATTCAGCTCACCTGGAGAAATTACCAGCTTCAACAGCCTTAATACTTCACCTCTGGCTCGTTTAAGTTCCAGACATGTGACCGGAGGCCTAAGGAGATTACTGGGGTGGTGATTAAAGCCCAGACCCAACACACCTGAGAGCTGTCCCTACTCCTATTATAGAAACCCTTGAGTAACTACTTATCCTCGTCCTAAATTTCCACTTAACTCCATTTTTTAGCATATGTTCTGCAAAAAATCTGATAAATTAGGTGTTGCCAAACTTTACTGCATATTTCATTTCTTCACACCAATGATTATCTGAGTTTTTTATGATGGCTTAATGTAAAGTGTTAATTAACCAAACCATTTGGAGCTCAGGTTACCTATAACAGGGAACATAAGTGTTAAATTAGAAACTTACATTAATTTTACTTTTCTTTATTATGATAATGAATTTTTGAGTATTCCATGCAAACTGAGAGTGTTCCAACAGGAATAACACTGGAAGAGACAGTCTAGCCAATAACAGCAGTTGAAAGAGTCTCCTAGAAGGCTTACACTTCAAATCCTTTCATGCCAAGAAGAAATAGCATCTCATTCCATGAGTTAGAGTAACTGGCAAGACACTATATAGAAGAGATAAGACAATTCTATATTTTGAAATTAAAAAGACCAAATTACTCCTGTGTTTTGTTTCATTTTGAAAAGTAAAGGTCTTTGAAATTTACCTTCAGATTTTTGGACTGCAGATCCTAAACTGAGGAAATCATTTCCCTTCAATAGAAAGTACAGCATCTAAGTACTGCATCCAGACAGGATGGGATTTCCAACTCCCACTTTTCCTCAGCATCTCCCACTGGCTGCTGCAGTCCACGAGCACTGATGTAAGAATCCCATTTTCACACATTTCACACACAAGTTCAGTGGCTGATGTGGGCCTGCAGAGCCAGTAGCTAAAAGCTGGATGTTGTGCTGCTGCTTTCCCTTGTGAACTTCTTAATTTCAGTATCAGATTCCCCACTTTATGGATAACAGCAATAATATTTACTTCCTGTGGAGCCCGTTGTGGAGAAATATGAAGTCATGTGTCTGATTGAGAGGCTCAAAAGGAAGTTGCTAAAGAAAAGCAAAAGTATATTTAGCATCTGCCTAAGAATGTCCATGTGGACCTGATTTGTGTGTCATCCTTTGGACAGACCTTGCAAGGGCCCCTGCAAGCTCCTGCTGTGTTTTGCAACGGTGCCTGAGGGAGAGATAAGTTAAGAAAGGGTGATTAAAAAATGCTGGGAAAAGCTCTCATGTTCACTGGGCTGTGACCCAGTGTCTAACACACAAATCTTCCTTATTGCAGTGAGTCCTGAGCAAAAGTGCCTTAGTGAAGAACTGCCCTGCCAGGCTGCTGCCCAAAGGCTCAGGTGCACTGCTGTCGGGGTTACTTACGCCAGTTTTCTGCTCTGCACGCTGCTGAAGCCTGTGAAGGAGCAGCTCCTGCTGATCCCACCCCCATCACCAGGGGAGGCGAAGGTGAGCTTCACCGACATGGTTCCCAGGCAGGGACTCTCCTGGCTTCTGAAACAGAACAGAAACACACATGTGGCAAAACCTTCTTGGCAGCTGAGGCTTGTGCTGCTGCAAGTGGTGACCTGCATGGAAGTGGAAAGTCAAAACAACAGACAGGAGAATGAACTGAAAAATGGACTTGACTGCAATTCCAGTTTCCTCTGTTGCCATCCACTCTACAATTAATGAGGGATTGAACAGTCTAAAATGAAATCTCTCATGCCCTCTTCAATTTCTGATTGATTTTACAAACTCACTATGCAAAAGCCAAAATAGCCTCAATTCACAGACTCTCTGCATTTGTGATTTTCTAAAAGCCCTGCAATTGTCCCACTGCTTCAGGAGTCCAGGCCAGCCAGTGTACTTCCAAATCAGCATGGATGCCAGAACAATACTTAAGCCCCAGACTTAGTCAGGTCCCAAAAGCAGTTCCGTGCATGTGTGCAGAGCCACACTGCAGTCAGTGGTAGAATTGGCTTCAGTGTGGTGCTTAAGCCCAAGGCAGAAGTCTGGTTCCAGCAGTAAATTTCAGGTTCATTCTCCTCCTCTGGCAGGGTTTCTCTTGGATTGCTCTCTTGTTTTCCATCACTCAAACTCTTTGGCTTTCTGGAGAATTGTGTTCTCTGCCATATGTCTATAGAATCCAAGTCACAATATAAGTAACAGACATATCCTTCAAAGCAGCTGTAGAAAATCACCCGGACAGTTCATATACAGAAAAATTCCCTTCCTTCCCCCCTCAAGCTGGTGTAATGTAAACACCACAACTGAGTAAAACTGAGTCAAACAAAAAGCTGGAGTATGTATTTGTAGAGAGAAGTACAAACTCCTGCAAAGAGCTCTCCATGTCCACGCACACATCTGTCCCACATTACAGTGTGTGCTCTGAAGAGCAGCAAGCTCTGAATCCATGAGGGGATGCTGGAAGGAACACTTGCACCCAAAGTCTGTGCCCAACACTATCCCTCTAGCAAGGCTACCATTAGTCACACAGAAGCCCAGAAATGTCAAGGTAAGGCTCTTTCCGGGCTCTGCCACTAACTTGGAAAGCAACCTCCTCCCTGCTCTTTCAGAGTGCCTGTGAGAACTGAATGGCTCAAGATACCTTCTGAGAGGAACAGCTCTGGAGAGCCTTTTGGTAATTCTGGGCTAGTCTACAAGTACAGGGAATCACTGCCAGTGACTAAGGTTGGGTATCATCCTCTACCAAGGCAGGAACAGTCATCCTGGATTTCCAGAAGCAGAGATCCTGGGGTGAGACTGACTGGTGCAGGAGAAGTCATTCAGTCAGTTCCCTGGGCTGAGGTCTGACTCCCATTTCCTTGTCTGTGCTATAGACTGTGCCAAGATCCTGAAAACATCTGGGAAAAATAGGCAAAATATTTTAGAACAAGATGTGAAAATGATAAATTTGAGCCAAACAGCTGCCTGCTTTGCAAGCTCACTGGTTTATCAGAGGTGCTGAACATGGCAAGGTATTTCACATCTCAGAGCATCAAAGTCCACGTGACTCCACAGCCTCAGTAGTATCCACAGAAATCTGTTACATGAAAAATGTAAGTGCGTCTGCTTCACCTTTTAGTCAAACTGTACAGCACTTACATCATCTTCCTTTGAAAAGATCCTCCTTAACACCCTTAATCAGTCCTTGTACTTGCATCATATCACAGCTGAAGTTTCAAAATATTTTCCATTCTTTCCTCTAGTTTTCAGAAGTTTGTAAGTCTGTGAACTGTCACCCCATCAAAAGGATCATTAGCCTGAAAAAACATGCAACTTACTGAAAAATGTAATTGCATAACAAGCTGTTAAAGGAGAAAATAAAAGGAATAGCCTCATGGTTATTGACCACATCACTCAGCAAGGCTAAGCCAGATTCCCAGGATCTATTTGTCAGCTCTTTAACCTGGGAAACTTAGTTCATGGGTAGAGAGGAAGAAAGTGCAGGAGCAGCTTGACTAATTTTATAGGACCCTTAAAGCCTGCATAGACTGAAAGTCTTTGGAGCACATAGATATAGAACAAATAAAACGAGGCAGGCCCTTGGCAGGGAACAGAAAGTAGAAAACTATGAGAAGACTCCTGAAGAAAACTCTGTGTCAGTGAAGTCTAGATGTGAAGGATCATGTTGGAAATATACAGACCCCCAAAACTCAGCTGGGGAAAGAAACGAATGGCTCGAATTGTCCAGAGCTGATTCTGCTGCCACATGTGTGTTTATAGAGCAAATGTAGTTCTGGACTTGAGAAGATGGACTGTTGCAAATCAGTAGAAGAGACAACTTGGGCCTCACTTGGACATGGGCAAAAGCATTTCAGCTCCTCAGGGTCATTTGCTTCTTGTGCCTGCACAGAGCTCAGTCCCCAAGGCCACTGACCCTGTCACGCTCTGCTCCAACACAGCTCCTCCCAAAAGCACATTTTCCCAGTTCCCCGAGAATGAAGGGAATTTCAATCATGTCAGGAAAACACCAT
Source organism: Acropternis orthonyx (assembly GCA_035583155.1). Lineage (NCBI taxonomy): Eukaryota > Metazoa > Chordata > Aves > Passeriformes > Rhinocryptidae > Acropternis > Acropternis orthonyx. Next base: position 13,929,242 of record JAWWEU010000053.1, on the reverse strand, counting down.
TAGAGGGGTTATCTTTCCTACTCTGAAATAATGACAACGAAGTCAAATATCTCTTGGTACACACCTATACATTTATTTTTTATAGTGACCTAGAAATCTTATGGCTCATTTCACGCTTCTGAGCAGAAGACCATAAGTTGGATGTCAAGACAACATTTTATTTATAAGAAAGACTTATAAATGCAGTTGTTTAAACAGAGGGTTTTGCTAGCTGGAGTATCTGAATAAAGTGCTGAGCTACGTTATAAGTGCCCCTGAGAAAAAGCATCTGGACACATCTCAAATTCTACTCCCCTTTAGAGTAGAAATAAATCAGATAAGGACCCCCGACAAAGCTCAAATCAAACCTATTTTCCAACCTGTAAGCTCTGCTGTGCAGGCCAATGTCTCCAAATCCCATAAATGGAGGAGTTATACCCTGGGGAGCATAGGAACTTTAACCCTTTGCCTCTTCCCCAAAAGCACAGAATGCAAGGACAGTAGCTTGCCAGGGGCTGGCATATGTAGGGCACAAAAATATCAGGCCTAAATGAAGGAGTCTATTGCCAGGGGCAATTGAAACATCATAGAAAAACCATGGAGTCTTGAAAAATTTCTCTCAAGCACACCTCTCAACTGCCAGGGACTCATCCACTCAAATGTTTTAGTACCAATTTTGTATGATTGAGCCTTCAGGTCTCAGAAGTGTGTTTTTAATCAAAACAGTTTTTTTTTCAAATTGGTTTGCCCCTGTTTGAATGATTTGCCATAGCAGACCATTGGTATTTAGCCTCTGGTGTTACCAAGTCTTCAGGCATGTAGGACCAAACCCCGGGGCTCCTGTGCAGCAGTGAGGACACACAGTCTGCATGTTCTGCCCTGCCTCTGGCAGTTTTAGGATATTCCTCAAGCCAAATGACCTTCATCATCCACAAACAAAAGACTGGTGTCTGTTTGTGTTTATGGCTAAACTTTTCCAGCCCTAGTCACATCTTTAATTGTTTCTGGATACAATGGTTTCAACAATTTTATGAGGAAAATATGACTCACCAACTTCTTGCAAAATATTCTGCTTGTGTTTTGTGCTTTAAATTAGTAGCCATGTTTTTATGTCAGTATGTCCAGAGGTTCACTTGAACTTGGTGAACTGTTGCTTCAGTAAAGTATTTGTGTTTCCCTCAAGTTTGTAATGTTCCAGCTGTGAGTGGGCACTCGGGCAGACACACACTTTCTCCTGGTTGTGTGTCTGCAGACCCTGTCCCAGACCCCTTTCCCTCAGCCCACTGTGGGCACGCAGCCTGGGCAGGGCTGCAGCTCTCTCAGTGGGGCAGAACCTGCTGCTCACTGCCCAAGGAAACCACTAGGCACTGTAGAAAATAAACACAATTACAGACAAGCTATCAATTGGTAATAACTTCAGTGCCTGAGATCATGTTTGGGATTGTGGATACATTATGTGATCATGATTATTTGCCTTGCACTGCCTTGTTAACCCTCTCCTTACATGTTTAGACTCTTGTTATTTTCATATCTAGTTTTATTTGTAATTATTACATTAGTTTTACTTGGAAGGATAAGGGAGCCATTTTATCTATATGGCTGTGGGAACTAAAGAGAGTTGATTTCATTTGGAATTATGACAACATAATACTTACTTCAGTATCTGATGAGCTCAACATTTACTGGAGGGATTGCAGCCTTCACCCTAAAATCTATACCTATAAAGGAGACTCCCCTTAGCTGCAGAGTTGCCACCTAGAATCTACATCTTTTATAGCATGGTTTAATCAAATTCACTCATGGCAGCCAAACAAACTTGCCATTAATGTGTATTGGGTCTGTATCATCTCCACTGAAATTCAGTTTTCACTGTATGTAACCAAAATCAGTAGTGTGAAGGCCTTTAGAGACATTCTCTAGAGCTTAGAAATGAGCTGTGATTCCAGGTAATCATATCTGCTGTTTCAAAAAAAACCTCCAGTCAAAGGTGCTGAAGTTATTAATTCCACTTCCCTGAATCTCTTATAAATTCTAGCAAAAAAACTGTTTTGCTGCTACAATTGCCTGGGTATCAGGGTTTTAGCTGTTAGAAACATATGCTGCAAACATTTCATCAATAAAAAGACAACACTAACAAAATTACACCAGAAAATTTCTACCAGAGGTCAAATTTAAGGCTGATTTTGCAAACTGGGCTACATTTGTCTACCATCACATTGATGTAATCACAATTATTTTTCTTCTTGTTGTTTGTTTTAACACTTAGGAACAATGGAATGAGCTGCCCCTTCCGAGTGCTGCTGATGTGTGGCATCCAAAAACACTTGCAGCAGACAATGGCATTTGTCTTTCTTGACACTGATAAAGCAAAATCAGGTTGCCACACTGTATTACAGTACTGTCAAACATTTGGAACAAAGTCTGAGGGCTGCTCTGGGCTTGAACCACCAAAGCCTTTGTGATTTCAGTGTACTGTGGATAGGCTGGAGTGTCTAGGCCTTGGCACTCCCTTTGGACATCTGAGGAATCCAGCCCAGTGACTCAATGAAAGTGCTGAGCTGTGATAACACCCTGACCCAGCCCCAGTCCCTCCAAAGGCAGGTGCAGTGAACTGACTGAACGAGTGACCCTCTGGGTACAGCAGGGTTGGATCCACTGGGAAAATACACTCTGTGATTAATCTTTGCTCTCGAGCATTCCTCCAGAAACCCACTGAACTCCGTAGCAATGTCTACTGTGCTGGATAAACATTCCAAATTTATCACTAAAACCCCTTAGAGTTTAAGTATTTTTGTATAACTGTTTGACAAACATTTTATTTATACACTTATAGGCAGAACTGGTTATTTTCCTAGAGAAGAAAAGTAATTTGAATCAGGGAGACAGTGCCCTTGATCTTAAAATACATCTCAAAATAGCTATTTTAACACACCATTACATGCAAATAGGGATCCTTTCTTCAAACAAATCCTGTCTGTGGAAAGAAGTCACCACAGAAGGATTCAGAGCAGGATCTGAACGGTTTTATGTAATTCACTTGAAATAGGAATTCTGATTGTGGGGATCATTTCTGTACAACTGGTGTCTCACACCGACACATCCACACTGGAACTATCCACCACACAGTCAGGGGAAGAGTCGCTGCAGATACAGACGTGGAAAAGGGAGGTTTGCTCTTTAGCTTTTCTCTGGTAAAACAGATTTGTGAAAACAGAGGTGAGGGAGACAAATAGCTGCCTGTGGTGAGCTTTTGGAAATTTCCCCTCAGTACTTTTCTCATCCATCTCCGAGGCACTAAGAGGTAAATTCTATTGCTCTTCTTCCACAGAACTTCTTGACTCAAACTCAGATTATTAGACGGGTCCTTCACTTTGCACCAAATTTACATCTGTCAGATTGTATTTTGAAAATCTCAAATGATTCAAGAGTATAATCCCAACCTCGAAGGTACTTTAGGCTCCTAGGAGCTAGTTAATTGATTTTTAATAAGAATTACATTCAGACCTCGCATTATTTAGAAAGACAACTCTTCAGTGTGTAACTCATTTTGATACTTCTGCAAATTTGATCAGGCAGATTCAGCTCTTGAGTATATTCTGAACTACTGCGTATCTGACATAGTGTCCTCCTAGCCAAACTCCAGCCACTAAAAGAAAATCAGATAAATGGCTTTGATCCAAGTTATTGCTTTAGTCATTAGGCCCTTCCATGGGTTTATGCCAGCTTCAGGAAATGGAGTCCTGGAGTCCAGGTTTCCCAGGCAGCAACACATTTAAATATCATCAGCTGCTCTCAGACAGGTTCTCCGGTGCTGGAGGTTGTGTCTCTGATGGACCCATTTCCAGGATGGTTCTCGGAACGCAGGACTCGACCTCCAAGCCCAAGATGGGCTGCTATTCCAGCCTGTGCCTCAAACTCTTACTGTGTTTCTAATCACCTTTCACCTTAGCACACAGCTAGCTCCCACTTCTACTCTCAGTGACAGAGTGTGCATCCAGAGGAAATTAATCAGCCCTCTCCTCCAGATTCCCAGTAGAATCCAGCAGCAGAAGTTGGCCTCACTCAGTTAATGACCTGGAAACTATTTTTCAAGGCCTGGTGTTGGGGTGCACTTTGTGCCTCCTGCCAGCACGGAGCATCCCCACGGACTGCACTCTTTCCCTCGTGGAAATCTGTTCCTTGGAATCACAGCTGGCTGTAAATCCCACCATGGCATTCTGGCAATGTTGTAATAAGAAAAGAAGCAGTGATTGCATCTAACCAACCCCTGATTTGCCCCCTTTGCTAGCCCATGGCACGTTCCCAGAGCCAAATGGCAGTTCCATGCCTGTGCCACAGCTCTTCCAGGTGCTGGGAGGCTCCTGCAGGGAGTCTGGCCTTCCTCCTGGGAGAAGGCACTGGCCAACCCACCCGTTACCAGCTGATTTAGGAGCACAGGCCTTGCTGCTAGCTCCTCTGGTTTCAATTTCCAACTTGCTGACAAATTTGCAAGCCTGAATCAGGGGCTCAGGAACGTGGCAGGCTCCACACACTGGCCTGATGTGCAGCTTTCCCAGCATTGGCAGAATCTGAGTCTGCAGCTGGCTGCACTGTATTGAGTCCTAAAATCCAAATTCCTGATGGGAAGAAGCAGATGGCGCTGAGGAAGAGCAGTTTACAAGGGATGAACAGGCTCTTTCTTCCCTTTCTAACAAAGCAAAACTTGCGTACGCATAGAGTCCCACCAATTCTGGCCTTGAGAGGTTTCTTCTTCTTAATTACGAATGCCAAGGATCTCTCCTCTGTAACACACACCTCATTCTCCTTGTTTTCCCCAATCTGTGCCTGAATGTGTGTTACAGACTTATCAGGTGTGATCATGTCTCCATCCATCCCCCTTCTAATGCAGGAGCCCATTGCCAGGTTAATTAGGAAATGAGGAAGGTCCTTTAGCTCAGCCTTAGTGCTGTGGAAAGTCCCAAGGCTAAGCTTCAGTAGAAGCCACCGTGATGGACAGACAAATCTTTTGATTATTACACTGAGAAGAATAGATCAACCAAATCAGATGACAAACTTCCAGTAATAGTAAAATCTGATGTTCAGCTGTATGTAGGATGTAATTTGCTACCTTCAAAAACTGAACCCTGTGAATCACAATATCCCAGTGCTTCTGAAGTGGAACAAACTCTGTCATTTACCTGTCTGATCAGGAAAATTGGCCCTTTATTAAGAATTAAACCATTAAGTACATTTCCTATGACAATCTTGGTTTATTCCCATAAATGTTACCAAAACAGTCTTGTGCCACAGAAATAATAAAGTTGCTAAGTTAGGATTAGTATCCCAAAGAACACTGGAAATAAAGAAAAACTATACAGAATATCATAGAAGAGGAAAATAGATGAGAGACAAGGTTTATGCTTTAAAGGCAGATATTTTCTTAAGTGCTGAGCAGACACAGTTCCTTTCAAAGTCAGTATTTCCAGCCCTGGTTAGTGGATCTTGGTACTTATCTTAAGACAATGAAAAAGGTTGTATTTTTCAGAAGGAGATGTCAAACTCAAGACAATTTAGAATGTCTCTCACTGGCCAGCTAACAATTACAGAGTCAAAAAATTACTTGGTGTGTTGGAACATTTTATCTGGGCTGAATTTATTCAGTATTTTCTAACACAGGCTTGAAGTCATTATATTTCCTAACAAATTAGGGTAGCAGTCATAGCAATGCTAACACTGTGTTCTGCACTGATGTTCCCTTTCTGTAGCCACTCCACAAGCATGTGAATTTACTAGTGGAAAAAACCAAGGACTCTGAATATATGTGGATATATCTGTACTTTCCCCTTCACTTCTTACCAGTTCCTAACACACATGCTCTGACATTCAGGGCCCACATTTTTTATGCTGTTATTCTCTGCTTTTATTTGGTTTGGGCTTGTTTTTAATGAGGTGAACTTTGCACAGCCCAACTTTAGCTCCTATAAAATTTGTGTCTTAAATGGCCAGATTTAGTGATTTTTCTATGGAAAGAAAAAACCCTACATGCTCACCACACAGCTGTACTTGGAACCAGATGTCTTACCCCCTTTCAGCTGAACTAATGAGGACAGGAACACGGTCAGGAAAACTTCTGTCTAGGTTTTGACTTTGGAGTTATGGAAAGAGTACTGCAGAGACTGATGCTTCCACATAAAGGAAGGCAGGAGGATGGTAATTCCACTGACGAGGAAAGCTTGCACTGTGACACTGGCTTGAAGGCACTTGCACCCCCCAGCCCTGCTCATCCCAGTGCCAGTTCTACCCCTTAAGTCACACAAGAGTCCCACAGAGAGCAGGCAGAGCCTCGGGGTATGAACTGCTGCAACTCTCTTCCAACCAGCCTATGCACTGAAACCCAGGGTTTGGCTCTGTGTCACCCTCACATCTGGCAGGTGTGAGAGGACCCTACTTCTTCCAGGACTTCTGTAAAACATAAAGCAGACCAATTACCAAGGATCAGATGCTCTGAAAACCATAACTTCTAATAGAAATCGGACTGAACATGAACATTTTTTAAACTAACTTTGCCCATCAGTGTGTTTTTAAAATACACAGTGTCGTCTGCTGCTAGTTCAGAAATAGGTAAGGTTTTTAGAACCACCACTTCTCTGCCCCATCATGCTCCCAGCAAAGTCACTGGGAGCATTGCCATAACTTCAGAGATGATGAACAAGGCCTTTGAGGTCATGATTTGGCACTGAAACTGGAAAAATGAATTAGTGTGGCTTTCTAGAGAAAAGATGCATCAGATTCTCCCTCTGGTTCCTATCTTAAGCTTCTTGAAAAAAATGATTCTTGATTTGTCTTTCTGTGTTCTTCATCAGTGGGTTCCTTGTGGCATAGAGGGGGTCCTTGAACTGAGCCACAGCAGCAAAAAAGGGTCTTCTGCTGCATAGAGTCTTGCGAGGCACAGTCATTACATGCAGAGGAAACTGGGTTTAGTGGGGCCCTAGTTCCCCTGGGGACTACCATAATATAAATTATTAATAATAAAAATAAACACTGGCTAGCTTGAACTTCTCTTCATTCCCTCAGAGCTTATTTTTGTGACGGAATTAGCTAAATAAAGCCCACTTGAAAGAATGTTTAATTGCAAACTACCCAAAGAAAACAAAACGGAACTAATTGGTTCTGAGATATTAAACATTCAAAAGGAGATGGCTTTGGGAACAGCTGAAAGACTAGGATACAAATGGTGGTGCCTTCCATCAAAATGACTGACTGTAGATCTGCCTTGGCCTTTGTAAACTTGCATTCTTCAGCCCTGTGTTTTTGTTATTGCTATTTAATTCAAATATTTCACAGTCAGCAAATAGAAAGAATCTGTTTGGTCATGTGAAAACTCCCTCTTCATATTCATTAAAGGTTAAATAGTTGCCACACCAATTTCAGAAGTATTTCTAACAAGACCAGGAAATGATATCTCTAATATGACTGAAATTTGTAAACAAGAAAAAAAAAACCCCTCTACATTAGAAGGGAGGAAGAAGTAGGTAAGTTATAAGGAAAATCATACAGTGAAATAATTTTAAGTATTAATTAGTGGTGGAAGAAATTTTCTCGGGAGGGCTACTGTGTGCAGTGAAATCAGACTGGTGCTCAGCCATTGAAGGGGCACTGTCTAATCAGCCACATGTTTACCTTCCCACTTATCAATAACTGACAGTAACAAGACTTCTGCCAGAGATAACAGATTCCTGGAAATGCCAGGCCCCCCCTGCAACAGCCAGCCCAAGTATAAGAGCTACTCACTGGGAAAAAAAATGCAGACAACTGGAGGTGCTAAGTAGGAGCTGCTCAGCAGGATCAGTCGAGATCAAACCACTTCAACATTGAGGCCAAAAGCTAATGTAATTTTCAGGTCCCTTGAAATGTTGTGAATATCTTCAACAAACACGGCAAGAGTCACTCATGAAAATGCATTTCAGCTTTGTGCACAAGAAAAAATCAATCAGCTCTCTTTCTCAGACTCATTCCAAAGACTGTGAACCCAACTGTTTGTTCCCTGAGGACTCAAAGCTTTTACTGCAACCAACACATCTGCTTAGTGTTTCCTATTTTTCAGCATCACAAGGAGTTTTAGACCTTGGACTGGTTTACTCTGCATCCATGTGTAAGTACCAAACAAAACTCCAACAGAAGAAAGAACTGAGGTTTTCTGCCAGTTTCTACCTCTCTTCCCAGAAGACACAGGCAATCCTGGCAAAAGGAGTATTTGTAGCGCAGTGTTTAGCCAGCAAAGCTGTATCTTTATGGGTTTCATTATTTCACATTCCTCTTAGTGCTCACAGCCACGCCAGAAACTGTGTAGCATGGATCTATACAACTACACAAGAAGCTTTGTGGGTTTAAAACAGGCAGTACAATTTGAAAGGTATTAGCAGCCTGCAGGTCATGAAAAATCCTTCACTGTGAACACTGTCTGTGTATCTGTACTACCAGCACCTCACTGCTATCCAAGTACTGCTGTTATTGACTGCAAAGCTTCTCCTAGAAAGAATGCAGCAACCTGGCAAGACTCTGCTTTCTATCAGCTTGCTTAGAACTGCCCCTCAGACCTAAAACAAGGAGTACTAACACATGGCCAAATTTGCTTTGCGCTGTGACTATAGATAACCTTTAGTACTTCTACACATGCACCTTTTTCTAATGCAGCCACAACAGTAAGACAGTCCATTTTTCACAGTCCTTACCCCATTCAGCTGAGGGCAGGAATCTGTCTTGGAGACAGCTGGAGAGAGGGGCCGTTCCTGGTGTCTCAGACGCTACAAGGACTTGGCTGGTGCAGATGTGCTGCTGTAAAGCACCAGGGGGAAGACTAAGTTGCATAAGCCTACACCACTTCCATGCCAATGTAGCTGCAGAAGCTTTTAATGCCACCTGTCCACATCATTAAAAAACCCTCACCTGAGACAAACTTACAGCAATACTACATTTAAGCAGCACAGAACAAAGGTCAGTATGACCACATGGTAAGAGTAGAACAATTACAAATACCAGTTTTTTTAAAAAATTCTTTGGGTAAGTCCTCTATGCCTCATAAAACATGACTTATTTTTGTGCTGTAAATTGACTTAGTCTGTAACAAAGGCTACTCTTGTAGAATATAATTGTGCCTCTGGACAAAACTGGGGCCCCCATAAGAAAGTTCTCTTAGTTGCTTTCCAACATGGGAGGAGTGAATTGTAATCCTGATGCACACACTGACTCAAGAGAGGGAAGACTCTCCCCCAAGACCAATGAGCAAGACTCAAGGTATCAATTAGTTCACTGAGCACACTGATCCTTGGTGCATCAGCTTCTACCACCCCGACAGAATGAGGACAAACAAGAGTCTTCAGAATGTGCTGTACAGATTTGCACTGTGACAGTTCTTGGAGCTGCAGAGAGATGGAACACAGACATGGATGGTTGGTCCAATGTATTGTCCACACTCACATCACTTAATCAGAGCCGAAGAATATCCTGAGTTGGAAGGGACCCTCAAGGATCATCAAGCCCAACTGCCACTTGACTGACAATTTAAAGAGTCTTGGTAATGGATGAGAACACCAGCAAAGAACATTAAATGCAGGACAACACACAGGCAAACCAGTCAAATCTCTCAGTATTGTGATGACTGCAGTGATATCAAAGGCATTACATGTGTACTGCGCTGCCTTTTTGGCACCAGGCAGGCCTGATATGTGAGCGAGAGAACCCTCAGCATCCTGCCAGATGGGCCTGAGCCGATGGCAGCAGTGTCTGAACTGCTGCAAGGTGCTGTGAGCACAGCAGTGACCAGCCTGCCCGTCAGCCAGGAACACGGCTGGCTGCAGAGGCAGGAGGCAGAACAGGATGTCCCTGGGATGTTCTCTGTCCCCTGACAGTTTTCCCACACTTGCAGTCTGACCCTCCAACCATCAGCACACGGACCATTGATCTCATGAACTCACAGTTGTGATCCTCCACAGAACTGCCACTGAGAACGCACAGACAGCGAATTTCCTGGCAGAAAGTCACTCTTGGGTGATCCTCGAAATTCAGAAATGGCCATTCAGATGCAAAACATGTTGACAAGTGATTCCAACAATACACTAATTCAGATCCAGAATTAAATCCAGATTCTGACATGGTTACAGCAGCAATGACAGTCAGTGCATTCAATGTTCTAATAGAAAAATGGTGTTTTGCTAAGTATGACTTGGCTTACTCAAGAGAGATAATTTACAATAAGATAGCTTTAGTGTACTGTAAAGATAATTTGACAATTACAGGTCAAAGTAGACTCACTTATAGCTTTAAATGAAACTAAAAGCAGTCAAACTCATATACAAATGAGGAAAGATTCAACATGTGTTACTACAGCTCTGGAGAAAACAGACACAGAAGTTATGTCTGGAGTGGAGATCTCACCAGAGGATGCAGTGTTCTCATCCAGAGCCTTCTCCTGCAGAGCATGAACTCCTTACAGCTGTGGGTTTGTTTGTGAAGAACCTGAGCTCAAGCAATTTTGATATACTTTGCACTGCTATTTAAATGTTTTGCACTTCTGCTCTTTGTTTTTAGGCAGCAGGGATGCCTGTGATTTCCTAAGGTTATTTAAATTCTGTATTTGTTAACAAATTATGTTGATTGCACAACACATTGGCATGTGAACCCTTCAGAAAAAGGGAGAGGCACAACTGGGCCTCAGTGGAATTAGGAACAAGCTCCAGTGAGTTCAGCAGAGTTACACAAAGGACAGGTCTATTGTCTCATGGCAGTTGTGGTTAATTGAAGGAGTAGTTCCCATCAGCTTTTTCTACATGCCAGGACTCTTCAAAGGTGGCATTACCTTCGAGATCACTGTGTGGGCTCCAGTTCAGACAGTGAGTAACAAAGGCCTAGTGACAGATTTCCATACAGTCTGGGCACATGCTGCTGCACTAGAAGCACTGCAAAGGCACACAGAAATGTGCAGTTACACGTATCAGTACAACAAAGGTACCTGATGCTGTGGTGTTACACATGGAATCAAATCCAGGCATTTTCAGACATGATCCAGCCATTTGAACTGCTCTTTTTTCTCTTCCATTGTAAAAACCAGATAACAAATTTGCTTCAAATCACTTTTCTTCAAAACTTGAGAAACCCTCGGAATTTTCTGCATAGATCAAGTCTCAGCCACATCCGTATGCTGGACTGTAACGAGTGCTCAAACAGCTGCACATGCTTTTGGAATATCTCTGGGTGCCACTTCTTTTGGAGAAGCCTGGCCTACTCTTTTAACTTTACAGATCCCATCAAACAAAATCCTTCCTCATAATCCAGAGGAATCTTCTAAACCCTTCTCATAAAATTTGAATTACATAATGGAAGACTTGCAGAAATTCAGCGCCTGAGTGAACTGCAGGTTATTGATGCTGGGGTTTTTCTGCACTAGTAGGAATATAAACCTCTTCATGCCAACACTAAAGCAGATTTTAAAGCACACAGAGGCCTTTGAATTGCCTCTCTGTTTATCTGTTCAGGCCCAGTATTGGAGAATGATATTTCCCTCTTCAAGTCTGTGGCAATTTAAATAATAAAACACAGGTTATGTAAGTGCAGAGAATTATGGAAAAATGTAAGTGGAAAGTACATAGTTTTAAAATGCATTTGAATTACTCAAATACAGCTGAACTGACATTATTCAGACTTTCCAGTCTTATTCAATATTGGATTGAAACCAAGCCCAAGACATTTCAGGCCCAAAGGAGGTTTTTAAGAAAATTACAAGTACCCATATTTCCAGTTTACAACGTCTGTCTGGGAAAGCTCTACTGCCTAAGGAAAGACCAGCCTACCTTCTCATGGGATCAAACAGAAGAGATGTGAACTAATTAAGGGGACATTTGGATCAGCTTGTAAACATAAGGACGCCCCAAAGAGCACCCAAAGCAGAAACCTGGATGCAAATATCTGCAGTCTTGGAGCAGAACACAGATGCAGATTCAGATCCCCATTTTACACTGGAAGTTCATTTCTAACCTGGGCAGACACAAGCTGTAGGCCCAGCTCTGCATTCCTTCCACACCCAGGGTTGGAGTTCTGCCTGAATAAGGAATGCAAGAGAGAAATGAATTTCTTATCAGCCTGGCAGATCTTGTTTGGTGATGTACATGCCTGCGAACCTGCCAGAGCTCAAATGTGGGACATGGCACCCAGCCGAGCTCCAGAGCTGAGAGACTCTTGTAGGACCCTTGAAATAAGGTAAAACTATTTCCATAAGCATAAGTAACTCCTCCTAGCTCTGGGATACCTGGATATAGTCCAATATTTCTGTTATAAACCATTTTCAAATGAGAAGTGAAGATCCCAGATTTGTATAAAAACAAGTAACAAAGGAATAAATTGTGTATTTCCAAACTGAGGGGCATTTAAAAGTATGGCTATATGAGAAAAGATTTAATAACCATAAATCTCACAGTGGGAAATAATAAACAAACAAATAAGAAGAGAAGCTTTCTCAGCTTAACACTGTGCATCCACTGCCCTCCTGAATCACAGGGCATCTTGTACATTCAGAGGCATATGGTAAAATTTTTCCATCACTCCAAACAGGCACAAACTTCACCCTGGCTTTTGAGAAGATAAATCAGTTATGTCTCCTTCAACTCCACAGCCAGCAGTATTTCAAAATGTGCAGGGAGAAAGACCTCCCAAATACAGGAATGACAAAAGAACTGGGGAAACAAATCGCTTTATGTGTGAATTTTGGTCTTTTTAAAGTTTTCCGAGGGCTAGGGCCTTCCTGGATGCTTTTCTTATTGTTGCCCCCAAACAAAGCGCAAAACTGTAGACTAAAGGTGCTATTCTGTTGTCAGAAAAGTGAAAAGGACATATTAAGGTAATTCATATTGCATTTTGTTCAGACAAGTATTTTCATAATAGTTGAGAAAAGAATAGAGTATCCACTATTTTGAGAAAAAGAAATGCCAGCTAAAATCCAGGGCTTTGGCTAGTTTAAGGCTTCCTAGGCAAGATTAATTCAAAGTATTTCCTGTAAACATTCCCTCTTTTCATCAGCATGTCAATTGTAGTAAGTAAAATGTGATACTAATTCTCAGCATCAAAATCTGGGATTACTTTATAAAGTCAAATGTTTCCTTACTTTCACAGAAACAACTATTACTGGAAATAGTTTCCAAAGCATGTTGCAAGTGGAGGTAAGTAAATCAGCTAGCACACTGAATATTCTTCAAGGAAAAAGTTTCTAGAAATGAGTCAGGATTTAATAAAAAATGTCTCTGAGGTATGTAAGTCATGCCCATAATAGAATATTTTTCAATTTTCAGCCCTGTATACAGCATTTTAAACCACTAACAGATGTATGAAACAAAAAGCAAAATTGTCCCTTATTCTCTGCTATGCACACACATAGACAGAAACACAGAAACCAAGGAGAGGCTCTGAAATATATTCACAAGAAAGACAATTTGCTTGCAATTCCTTCTCTCTTTAAATTGTTTCTGTGGCAACACATCTGGTGCTGCAATTCTGGGCCAGAACATTAACTATCCTGAAAGAAGAAAGTTATGTTGCTGTTCTGGTCTGCAAGAATGTGAAGCAGAGAGAGAGAGATCTGTGAATACATGTAATCAGGTCACCCTTTTTGCCTTCACAGGCTCACAGAACATCAGCTACAGATTTTTATGCATAGTTCGAAATTACAAGTTTTAAAACATTTCAACAAGTGTTAGGAAAAACTCTCATGGCAAACACACTGTCTATAAGCCAGGGGCTTTTTCAATAAGATGATGAGTGCTTTGCTACTGCTGTTCCTACCATGTGAAATAAGTGAGGGAAATATTCAGCTAAGAGGAACAAGGTTCATTCCCTAATCATAAACATAACTCTCCCTATGGGATGGAGAAAGATTGATGTTGATTTATTATCACGCCCCCAGCACTACGTAAACATTGCTGTATTATCACCATTTCACAGACCAGGTATGTCAGGAGCACAGAATGCCTCAAGTCTCTGTTAAAGTCACCTGCCCCTGGGGGGAGTCAGCCCTCCCAGAATCATGGAATCATTGGGGCTGCAAAACCCCTCTAACACCAACCCACCCTGTGCCCGATGCCCACCTTGTCCCCCAGCCCAGAGCTCTGAGTGCCACCTCCAGGTGCTCCTTGGACACCTCCAGCAAGGGGGATTCCAAACCTCCCTGGGCAGCCCCTTCCAGAGCCTGACAGCTCTTTCCATGGAAGAATTCTTCCCAAACACCAGGCCTGGGCCCATCAAGCTCTTGAGGACCCATAGATTTTACTGGCTTTACTTGAAATTACAGAAGTCTATTGATGCTTGATGTAAGTCCTGGACATCCCAGACTGAGCACATCAGCATTGTTGGGATTTGTAGTCTGAACAACTTAGTTGTAGAGACAGGAAAGAAAAACAAGAATAAAAGCTTATAGTCCCAATTCAGTTGCCTAAGTTAACAAACAAATCTAGAGCAGTTACATATAAATCTGTTTGCTAACTACACTTAAAGTATTTCTGTATTAGTGACAAAGAGTATAAGATCATCTTGATGTTCTGATCTTTTAAATTACCAATGATTAAATGCCTTGATTGGCTGAAAACTAAGTTTTGCCCTAAAAAGTTGAATTGAATAAAATTATGGTGTTCAGCCACTCTGTCTTTGAAGACATACTGCTTTAAAACAGTCTGCCCTCAGGGAGAATAAACTGGCAACAGAAATGGAAAAGTTGAAAAAAAGTGGGTAAAACCTGGTATTTCATAAATATGTATGTCCCTTTTGTGTTTCCTGAGGCAGCATCTGAGGATGGGAGTTAAAGCCAGGGCCTGAGCACCTGTAGCTATTAAAGCCTGGATGATGGCCTTTGCACGACTTGTTGTCTGTATAATTTTGGATTGTCACCAGTCAATCCCCTTCCAAAATCCAGTTCTGGGCAATAACAGTCTGGATAATTCAGCTCTGTCTGTTCCCTCTTTCTCAGCCTTTTGGCTAAGAACAAGTGTGCAGATTTAACTAATATTAAACCTACTATTATACATAAAATATCTCCTTCACTTCCAGTCTTTCTATTTATTTCATCCAAATGAAACAAATTAATAACCCTTCTGAGACAGTTCTCCCTCCCTTATATAACTTTCTATATCCAGAACCTCCGTTTTGTCCTGCTGCTCTGTAACTCCACATTATCACCCCCCAAGCCCCAGAGAAAGAGACACATGAAGATCATAACTTTCCCCTCTCCACAGACTGAGTCTGGTTTCCCTTCCTAGCCATAGTGGCTCTGTTCCACTTCTCTGGCTCTTTATGAGGATGTTGCAAAGGAATATTAGTGAAGGAATTAGCTGTGGAAGGCAATGAAGTGCCTTTGGTGGATGTGATATTACAGGGTCCCAACTCTCTGCCTGGACTGCTCCTAAGAAACCCAGGACTAGAGAAAACATTGTAGAGCAACTGTACAGCTGCTCTTTGTCTTGACAGAAGGAAGTCATCCCATCCTTACACTACCCCTTTGGGAATGCCATTACATAACTCACTGTTTGGCCCATATCTGCACGGGTTTGGCTCCAGGCTGTCAACAGAAACACCCCTGCAGCTCCTCACTGACTCCAGAAGGGAGCCCCAGATTGGAATGCAGGACCTGTCACTTCAAGGAAGGTGACATTTCATTCCTCTAAAGAATATCCAGACTTCAACTGGAGGAAAATGTCACCAAGCTGGTTGTTCACTACCAGATCACACGTGTTGGATCTCACACATTTCTCTCTAGACCTGGGGCATAAAGAGGCTGACCTGCCACTCAATGGCAGCTCCAGCCCATTTGGCAGGTTGCATGCAGCTTTTCCTGCACTACTACATGTGGTTCTTATGTCTGTTCACTCTGCAGAATTCAGAGCAGCAGCAAGGGGGGATCAACTGCATGACCAAGGAACACAGGAAGGAGGTTCTCATATGCATGTTCCTTTAGCCACTCAGATGTACCTCTCCACTCAACATGAGGGTACGTACTGCACCTCATCCATAGGTGTAGCTCCCACTTTGCAGCTGTGAAAACACAGGTATAGATGGATTAAGTCTTGATCCCAACAAAGGAAATGACTCAATCAGGAGCCTGAGTACTGGTGCTGGTTCAATACTCAAGAAATGGTTCAAGAAACATGTAACCTTATTTTCCAAATTCCTTCAAGTTTCTTTGGTTGATGAACAACTCTAGTTCCATATGGCCAACTTATTCAAAACACTTTTTAAAAGGGGAAATTAAACTCTGTGTGAATCAAAACGTAACTAGGCTGTAACCCAAACCCTCAATTCCTATTTATGAGCAAATAAAATGTGATCTCTGCACAGACAAAAAGAGTTAACTAAAATACAACGAGTCCATGCAATGACACCTCCAAAACACAAACCCTACAGGATGGCATAAACACTGTCCTGCTCCTCTCACTGCTCCGCCTGCTCCAGCCAGGTGCTCCCCTCCCAGGGGATTCCTGGGTGTTTCCTGGTGTGAATGCCTTTACCCCTCTTTAGAGTTACCAAACCTCTTTGTGCCACTGCAGCCTCTGTAGGAATACCTGCATCCTTTGGAGCTTGCCCACTCACAGATGCCTGCAGACTCCTCAGGAGACCCCCTGCCCTGTAGGTGACTGCATCCCCCCATAGGTGACTGACGTGTTCTCCTATAGGTAACCGTGCATGTCCCCCATAGGCCACTGCATTTCCCCCACCGGTGACTGCATTCCCTCCCTTATAGGTGACTGTGCCTGTCCCCTCTCGGTGTCCCGCAGCTCTCCCCACCCAGGCGGTGCCGGTGCCCCCCGCGCCCCCGGCCCCGCTCCGCCAGGTGTGCCCTACCTGCTCTGTCGGCGGGGCGCGGAGCGCGGCTCGGCTCGGCTCCGCTGCCGCCGCGGCTGTCGCGGCTGTCGCGGGAACGCCGGGACGGCCCCGATACTGCCGCTTATCGCCGCCGCCTGTCGCCCAGCTGGGCTCCGCTTCCAGGAAGCCGCGGCTCCGGAGCGCTTGTTTGCCGCTGGATGCCGATGGCCCCGTCCCGCTCGCTTGCCTCCCTCCTTCCCTCCCTCCCTCCTTCCCTCCCTCCTCCGACCCCCCTCATCCTGGCAGGGGGGCTGGGAACGCGCCGCGCGGCTCCAGCACATGCCGAGCCGGCGGTCACGGCCCGGACCCTCTGCTATTAATCAGGAGCATCCCAGGCGCCCTCCCGCTCGCTCCAGCTGTTCCACTCCGGGCCCCACAGCGCCGCAGGGCAACGACAAGCCGGCATCACACGCGGGGACACCCGTCCCTGCCCGCCCCGCTTACTCCTCCGCTCCCTTGCCCCCACAACTCTTACCCCTTCGCTTCTTCTCAGGCCTTTTCTCCCCTGCCCAGATTCCTGCCTTTCCCATCTTCCCCTTCCATTGGTCACTCCTCCTCTGCCCTTACCCCACGCTCTCTCTTCACTATCCCTTTACAGCCACTTACAGCCCTTAGTTACCCAACCCTAATCAACTTTCGTTCTCCCACTGCCTCCTCCCTCTCACCATCCCACCCTCCCACAGGTTTTCTAGGACTGAGGAGATGTAATTTGCTTTCTCTGATTTTCTGTCGACCAAAGCCTGCTCCGAGTCCTTCCTGCTGCACCCACTACTGACCTCCTTGCTTCTGCAGGCAGGTACCGTTCCGTGGGAATGGGCTCCTTCTGCTGGCTTTCTAGACACCTTTCAGGCAATCCTGGCAAAAAGAGGTGAAACCGTCATCTAGAAAGCAGGCTGGAATCTCCCCGTTCCTCATCTCCCCACAAGCCTCCCCCCACTCACACCTCTCCTGAACAATGCCTTGCCAGAACACCTCACACAAACACGACCCTGCCCTCAGCAGAGCATCTTGGGTTTCACTGTGGCTCAGCCATGTCCATTTTCCCCTGTTTTTTAGCACCACTTCCCCATGCTGACTGACTGACAGCACAGGAAGCCAGACACTCCCCACGGGGAAAATGAGCTGACTGTACGGAATTCGGACATGCCCTTACAACAAGTTTATTACTAATAGTGTTTGCTCCCCCTTGACCATACTCTGCAACACCCAGGACACACACCAGACTCTCCCATACTGTTTCAGGAGGATAAAACACAAACTGAAGTTCTCTAAACATCAGTTGACCAGAGACCCCATCCAAGAAGGTGATAGGACAGAGTTACCGTTTTCTTTTGTGGTACTTTAAGAAGTTAATCAGGTTTTGTACTTTTCTGTGCACACACTTAAAGGAAAGTCTTGAAAGAGGCAAGGGAAGAGCTTTTGCACAGCTGAACATGCATTTAAGAAGATGCATGAGGGAACTGACACACATGAAAGTGAGAGCAATAAGAGACAAAAACAGATGGGCTGATGGAGTTGGCTGAGCCAACAATTCAAGCACTTTGGGTTTTATATGTATAAGAAAGAACTGTGCTGAGATGCAAGTAAAAGTGGGTTCCATACCACATCCTGAAACTGGCTGGGGCTTGAAGCACTGAAAATGGCCGTAGTGATCCACCATGGATATGAGAGCAGGCATACCTAGGAGAACAAAGCAAGGAGATGCAAACACATGGACTTGTACAAGTAAGTACAGGATATACTCTAATAATCGTAACTTTCCTAACTCTTGTCTTGGTTTTCCCAGTATTTGGGGTTTTTATGATCAATCCCACGGACTGGTTGAAGAATCTCCCCCCCCGGCAATTACAACTGCAGCGGGCACAGGTGCTGCCGCTCTGCTCGGCCATTGCAGCCCCCCCAGACAGCCGGCAAGGGGGCTGTGCTCGCTGTCAGAGCAGCTCCCGCAGCACTGCCCTGAACACGGCTGGGAACCGCAGCACTTCCCTGTCTCCGTGTGCCAGCCCCACTGCAGGGTGGGGCACTCTGCGACTACTTTAAATCAACTTAACTGGATTTGCAGGAGGACATTTGTCAGAACACCAAATCTCTGCAGGAGCCCTGTGCAACCAGTTGACCGAAAAGCCTTTACTGTTACTGTCATTTCCTCCTGAATATGAGACTTGCAACAAATTCACAGAGCAGACACTCAGCTAACACAAATGACCACAGTTCCCTCACTCTGGTGCAGATGTTCCCATTTACTTCAGCTGAGGATCGGCTTTATGTGTTTTTATTTCAGTTTATTTTTTATGATCTTCATTTGCTGTGTCTTCAGCTGGTGTGTTTATGTGGCTGCTGCTTGGTTTTCATTATTTTTAACTGTATTTCAGATCATTTGCTCTATGGTTTTGTTCACATTCTCCTTTTCCATGAAATTCTAATAAAGCACTTGGCTAGAGATTTTCCAAATTGAATACTGATGTTTAGTGCAGCTAATTATGTAGTGGGGTTCAAAGTGAGTTCTATAATGTAACAATTTACATATTCTTGAAAACAATGGGCACAAACCTACAAATTATTGTTACAAGCTAGTTTCACATTCTTCTGGAATTTCCTTTAGAAATACATATGTTTAGTATTCTCACGCATATGAAAAGCAGTAAATACTGCATTGCTGGCACCATTATAATATTTACAATGAAAAATAAAACACACTCTGATGTCTCTCAGACCTAAAAGGATATGAAAAAAATGCCAGTACATTTTCTCCAGGATATCAAAGCACTTCACAAAAGCCCTTCACAAAGTCAGCCACTCAGCATCCATCAATATATGCCAATGATATACAAAGCTCATTTTACAATGAAGCATTCAGGATGGTTGCAACAACATTATATATTCAGTGTTTCAGCATTACCAATGTTCTGGCATAATCAGATTAATCGTCATTTTATTAAGTACTGAATTAAGTAGTTTTTGTTTGTTTCATAAATGGACCAAATTACAGGCAGCAAACCCTGTGAGCAGACCAGACCAGCCTTCTCAGGAAGATCCAGACTAAACTGACTTTCAGAAAGGCTGCTATAAACCATAACTCTGTTTATAAAAGCAGTAACTAATAGCTCAGTAGTTGGGCCTATCACTGTGATCCTTTGCACCAGGCTGACTTGGAGAGACAAGAATTCTTCTTGCAGCTCTTAATGCAAGTGATATGTATGCAAACATTTGCCTGTGTCTCCACCCCACCCTTTTCTATTTTGTATTTTTTAATTTTAGAATGCTAGTTAAATCTTAATGATATGAAGTAATCTGCATAGAAGTGGATTATCTCTCAGTCTCTCAATATATTGAGCAGGTACTTTCATTACTGTAACATGACAAACTTCAGAGCATGTTATACAAACCCACCCCCGCACAGAGCATTTGCTCTGAGTTTGTGAGGGTGTGTTATATTGAAACTAAACTGTAAATACACACATCCAGAGTTCCCAGCACATGACTATTTTTCCTCCTTTGTGCATCTATCTGTGCTGAAGTTTATAGTTCCTGGTATTATAACTCAGGAGAGAAACTAAGCAAAAAGCTAACAGAAGCAAAGAATATCTTCTAAAAGCTGAGCACGCTGGGACAGTGGCTGAACTCACTGAATCCAATATTCCCAAATGTGACATATATGGAAATATAGAATGGCTTTTCTAGTTCCCTTGGCTTGTACTTTTCTAGTTTTATTTATTACCACTGCACCAGTACTATTTGGTTAATAAACAGTGGCTGTTCTACTACACTGACGTATAAATACCTGCCTGTTTACACTCTGTAGTCTCACAGGGTGTTTAGCTTGTTCATGTGGACACACATAAAAATACTGAGAAGAAAAAACCTAAATTAATCTGATTGTCTAAATACAATAATAATGGTTTAATATTTTCTTTTTAAAAAGTTCCTAATAATTGTTTTACATTTTCCTAAAATGTTGCTAACTTCACCTTGCCATTTCAACAGAAGTCAACAACAAATCAAACAAATCACATGAGGGTGCCCCATCCCTGGAAGTGTCCAAGGCCAGGCTGGACAGGGCTGTGAGCCACCTGGGATACTGGGAGGTGTCCTTGCCCATGGCAAGGGGTGGGACTGGATGGGCTTTATGGTCCCTTCCAACCCAGACCAACCTGTGAGTCTATGAATGATGTACTAAACCACAGTAAGATTAGTTTTATACGTCCACTACAAATCCAGGTGAGGTGATGAGGGTAGCTGTTGTTCTGGACACACTGCGGTACAGCCAAGGCCAATGTTTTAATTAATTATTGTAATTAACGGACATCGCTCTGGTCACACCAGGGCGGACAGCGCGGGCACAGCGCCCTCTGCCGGCAGCGATTCCCGCAGCACCCACGAGGAAGGGCAGTCGCGACAGTCACGACACAGCCTCCCACGCGCGATGTAAACCGACAATGCCCAGGGACTCCCTTCCCAAGTGCCTGATGCCCCTCTGCATCTAAGGCAGCCCGGTGTGCACTGCCGCACAGGCATCGCAGGGCTTCCAGCGCTTGCCTTTGAGCCCGTGTGAGCACCCCCGGCTGACTCCGGGATTGTCCAGTGAGAATTCAGTCTCAGTGAGGAGTCATTCGTTCTTTCATACAAAGCAGAGGGCATCGTTTGCCTCACAAATAGCCGTAACATGGTTTCCAGAATAGCATAAAAGTGAAGTCTTTATTCCAAAAGGTTTATTAGGCAGAGTTTTTGATCTAATTCTCTAAAAATAAGACAAAATTAAAATTCTAATCTGTACCAAGGGAAATTTAAAAGAAATTTTGGTACTTTTGCTCTGCCATAATTTTTTTAAAATTCTATTTTAAATACCAGGAACACTCAGTGAGTAGTGGAAAATCAAACAAGAAATGTTCATTAATTGCTTTGTGGAAAGAAACACTGAAGTGTTACCTATTGACCTGTACAGCTCAGCACCAGTGTGGCTTCTTCCAGACACTTCAGCCACAAGAGTTAAATCATTAAACTCTACACAGGAGTGCAAGTGTGAGGTGTCAGCTGTGCTCAGTACTACCCTGTTTAAAAAAGGAGGAATTTCACAGTAATTCACAGTCATTGAACAGAAACGTATTACTAGATGAAGGGGAAGAAAAAGCTTTAAAAGCTTTTAACTATTTTAGTTAGGAACCTCAGAGAGTACAAATTAATGTGTCAGTATCAGCTTTTGACTTGCTAGGGAAGTATTTTCAGAAACCTTCACGAGGTTATCACAACTAAAGCCCCAAATAAAGAACAATCACAGCAATGTTCCAGAGCCCCCCCTGAGCTGGAACAAACAGCCCACTTTGTACTGTACCTGCAGCACATCCTCTGGTGAAGGTTTGATGTAGGAGCCAGCTGGAAGTCACCATTCCCATCCAGAATGAAAGACAAAAATGTCTGCAGAGGTAAGAAAATAAAAAATAATTCAGTGGTTTCTCTCACCTTGGTGTCCCCAGTTACTTGGGTATATTGCTGGTAGTCATCACTCTCCACATTGTTTAATTTATGGGAATATTTGATGTGAATAAGTTCAAATCAGGATCTGATTACAATCTAGTGAATCTAACAATCACTCCTCTGAGCTGGCACTGACATTGTAAATAAAGACTAGTTTGCATGAAATATAAAATCAGTGTAAGCCCTGAACTATACAGTAAAAGTTTAGGTGGGTCATCAGTACAGTCAACATATGCTGACAGAAATTTTCTACACTTTCTTCTTGGAAGTATTCCATGAACCCTCAGGAGGGCTGTCTGGAATACCATCCCACTTAAACTGTGGCAAGTCTCAAGGTGGGAAAGAAGCATCACGATAAAAATCTCATTATACTCCACGGTGGACTTAAGTGATGGAATTTCTACACCAAAACAAACAAAGGAAAAAAAACAAGGCCTCCCAATAAACTTCCCCAACTGCTCAGAGATCAGGAAACCCAACCTGTCTTTCAACTTCGCAGAAACTGAACGTGCCATGAATAGCTTGATCAGGTCTGAATCACAGGTTGTACAGAACTTGTGACTAAAATAGCTCCATAAACTTATATTACAGCTGGCACAAAGAGCCTGCCTCTCTCCCTACCTTTATCTGAAATCAAACTGTTTATCACATTCCTTCCTCATACGTCAGCTCCTTGTGATGAAAGCCAGGCAGTGATTAATACACTTTATTAGGTTGGTTCCAGTGACTTGAAGTGAATTTGCCCTGACTCCTTAGGCATGCTCCCACACCCACTGCATGGCACTCCAGCCATGCCAGGAATGCACAATAGAAAACAAATTATCTCAGGCAATACCTAATAAATCCATAGCAATAAAATCAACTGCACAATGGCTCTCAGCAGAAAGCATCTTCAGGAGGTCCTTCCTCCCTCACTCTGAGGGAAAAGAAGCAAACCAGCAGCTTTAAAAACCCAGAGAAGCTGCTGTTCCCTTATCTCTCCCACCCTTCTCTGTGCTTCCTTCAGCTCATTACACAGAGCTGTAGAAGGTAGACATGGAAATCAGTCCAAACTCTTCAATTTTATAATTACAAAGTGGTAAGAGGGTTTACCCTGGTCTTGCTCACATAGCTGTAATCTGTCTTCTGTTGCACTAGGACCACGGATTTTATCTAGATTTACAGGCTGAATTCTCTATGTATCTTTTTACAGTGTAAAACCAAAACATACTGGATAAAGGATGTAAAGACTAGAATCAGCCTAGACACTGTCTGACAGCAAACTATACTTAACTATTAACAATATCCTCTGTGCTAATTACAGCTTGTTTTGGCTCGAGTGATAGCTGCAATTCCTTTGCCTTTGGCATGATGGGATTAAGATCAACTGTACAAAAACCAGAACCGACTTAAGAGTGATTCAGCGCTGGATGTTTTTTGTTTAATTACTGATTACCAGCTGAGACTTGAGGACTGACTAGACACTCATGCCTTGCCTCAGCTGCAAGGGGTTGTTTGAACTCCGTTCACAGCAGTCCACACATCTACACAGGTTACCTCACACAGAGTTCTCTCATATCAGGTTTGTAGATTAGGGAGAGAACCTGTAATTCAAA
The DNA here is from genome assembly GCA_035583155.1 of Acropternis orthonyx. Taxonomy (NCBI): domain Eukaryota; kingdom Metazoa; phylum Chordata; class Aves; order Passeriformes; family Rhinocryptidae; genus Acropternis; species Acropternis orthonyx. The sequence goes on along the minus strand of JAWWEU010000053.1, from coordinate 13,905,324 downwards.
GGTTAGTTGACACGACTAGATTAATCTACATGCTTTCTTCTTGCCAATCCACAAGTGAAAATTCATTTTAATTCAGACAGCAAGGTGTTTGTGGTCTCTCCACTCACAGGTTTTGTCAGTAGCTCTCTCAGGGCAGCTAACCTGGCCTTCATAGGAAAATAATTGACCAATCTTAAGAGTTAAACCACTGGAGGTTATGCAAGACAAGCCCTCTAACATGTTACCAGACCCTGCCATCTTATTCGTGGCTAAAATGAAAACAAAATCCATGAATGCCTCTGCACCCAAGGCAGATGCGCAATCACATCCGGAGAGGAAGAGCTGGAACCTTCAGCCTCACTCAGACTTCACGTGAAGTGCAAACATCAGCCAACAGCCGTGCACCTTGGGTGTGGAACACGCGGGATCCCACGCTCTGGGAACCATCAGGGCTGGGAGGGACCTCTGGAGAGCATCAGTATGAGATGTCTGAGGGGTTGGATGCCCTCAGGGCTGCGGGCGCTGAGGCCGATGAGCTCCCCGGGGCTCGGTGAGGGGTGAGGGATGGCAGATCCGTGAGGGGTGAGGGATGGCAGATCCGTGAGGGGTGAGGGATGGCAGATCCGTGAG
>JAWWEU010000053.1:13844312-13904032 GCA_035583155.1 Acropternis orthonyx | reverse complement strand
TCCCCGCCCCGCCCCGCCCCGGCCCGGCCGCGCTGAGGGCGCAGCAGCGGCGTCGGCGCCCGGGGCTCCCACCGCGGGGCTCTCACCCCGGGGGGGGGCTCTCACACCGGGGACTCGGCCCGGGGGGCTCTCGGCCCGCCCCGCAGCGCCAGGAGGGAGCCAAGCCGGACCGAGCCGCCGGCCATGAACCGGGCGCAGCGCGGCGCCGCGGGCAGCCGCGGCCTGGGCACCATGGAGGTGAAGAGCAAGGTGGGAGCCGCGGCCGCGGGGGAAGGGCCGGGCCGGGCCTGCGGGGCGGCTGCGGGCACAGGGCCGGGGCGCTGACTCACCTGCCGGGGCCGCGGGGGACAGCACTGCCCTTGGATGGCTTAGGGAACACACAGGCAGGGCGAGCTGCCCCCGAGCCCCCGCACGGGCTGAAACCCCCCCCGAGAAACAGGCGGAGTCCGGGATAAGTGGGCCAAAAGAGGTGTTTAGAGTCGTAATTCCTTAAACTCCAAAACCCCGCTCTCCCGTCCGAATTACAATGAGTGCGTTTGTTTAATATTTGTTTAACTTGGTGACTGTTTCTGTGGTTCCCTCTCGTACTTAGCGGTTATGCGTTTCTGGACTTTTTGTGGGGGAGAGCATATTCTTCCAGCTTACATTAGAGGTAGGGGGTAAGCCCGGGCTAACCTGTCCTAAAGCCTTCTTCCAGAGGCTGCAGAGGATCCTGCCCTGGCCGTGTTTTCTGACGGTGTAGCTGTGAGTTACGGAATATATCACCGGTGCCTTGTGGTCAGGACTTTGCACAAATCTGTTAATTCTCCCATGCATTTATCCACATCCATTCTATTTTTAATTTTTGCTGGTTAGGCAAAGTTTTGCTGAGAAAGCTTTGTTATTCTGAAAGAAAATAGGTTTGGGGGTTTTTTTAATGTCCTGTTTTATATTTGAAATAACTTCTTGATGTGTCATTCTGCTGTTAACAATTGTAGAACTGTTGGATGTGGAGTGTCAAGCTGTTAGTTAAATAAATGTTGAGTTTAAACCCCTTTTTCGTTGTCCAGGCAAATTGTAAGCACACCCACGTGAGGATGTGTTTCCTTTGGTGGGAACGTGGATCTCTTGGTGGTTTTTAACTGGCGACCAGCCTGTGGTCTGTATTCTGTACCCTCCTTTCCTGCCAATCAAGTGCTACAGCAGCAGGGGAGGTGAAGCTTCAGGACTTGTGCTGTGTGGATTTCTAAGGATAACATTCCAGCAAGTGCTGAAATTTCCAGGAAAATGTGTGGTTGGTATCTACAGGTTGAATGATGTTAACACTATTAAAAAAGTCACCTTTTCATGGGGACAAATCCAGAAAGCACAGGAATATCTGATAGCTGTGATTTCAAATACTAGTAAAGCACAACTGATACTGTGGTTGGTGAAGTCTTTTATTTTATTTATGCTCTTGTGAGCTTCAAACCAATCAGTGTAATGTGCTTATAAACCCAAACCGATTTTTCTCAGCCCGAAATTAGGATTACTCTTTCCCTATTGTGTGTTTTCCTTGATTTAAAATAAATCCAGGGACGCACCCATGTGATGTTGGTGGTGTTTGTACTCTAATGAATAGGGACTGTCCTTTAAGTGCATGTTTTGGAGCAGGTTTCAAGGCATTCCTAGAACCACTTGTCCCTAATGCATTATTTAACAGCACCTCCATTTAATATCGCCGAGGAGTCAGCTTCCTTCTATGAAAATAAGCAATTCTGAAGAGAAAGAAGAAAGGCCTGTGTGGGAGGGAGGTGGAGGTAGCTGCTCCTGTGGAATGGCCTGGGCTTTGAAGGCTGATCAGTGCTTTGCAGCTCTTTATTTAGATGTTCCAAATCAATACTCGTGCCCGGCTGACCAGGCTGGGCCGGCACAGCCCGGCTGTGGCTGCACTTACATGAGCACAATCCTTCTGTTAGTATAGTTTATTCAGTTTGGGTAACTGCTCTGAACTTACCTTGGGGATTCCCCATAGTACTTAAATTCCAGTCAGCCCATTTTCCTGTCGTGGAAAATAAAATTTTATACCGCAAACTAGAGGTCCTGGTGATGGTATGGGAGCCCCCAAAAACCCTTCTAGTTCTCTAAATATAAAATTTCAGGTTTCCCCCGCTCTCTCTTTTATGGCTTGGAATAATATTTTTTTTTCAGAGATGATCACTGGAGCTCGTGTTCTGTCAGTGCTGGAGACTTGCAGTGTAGGAGCAGCTTTCTGCTGTGTAACACAGAACTTGGATAAAAATGTGTCCCTTAAGTGAGCCTTAAGTGAGAGTCTCGGGTGCCTTCCTGTGGTGCTGACACGGCTCTCCTGCCTTTTCCCAGGGGACTCCGCAGGGGAACAGCACATGTTCAAGAGCTCAGGTGGCAAGGAGCCTTCTCTGCTTAAGTTACTCTTCCAGTCTTTCAGCTCCTCTAAAGTGTAAAGTGCAGGCCTATTTAATGGGATGGAGTGCAGCACCTGATATAAAATGAAAACATTTCAGGGGGTTAAAATGAACTAGGGAATTGCACAGTTTTGATTTTGTCTTTCATCTGCTTTGTAATGGTATTGAACATGTGGCAAACTGTGGGATCGAGCCATAATATTGTGAGTCTCTTGGTATTTACACCAACTATGTATAAAATAACATGGGGGAAAAAATCACGTTTGAAAAATCTGGCTGTTTGCTTGCTGCGATAAGATTTAAATTTACTCCAAGATGAGGGTGAAGTTGTTGGCTTTTTAAACCTTTATTACTGAATTATGTTTAAACTATGTAGTCTTTGAAAGCCAAACAGTTTCCATTGCTGCCATGCACGGATAGTTCCTGTGGCATTCACACTTCCATAGCCAGGGAAGAGACAGGATAAAGTCTTTCACTGACATCGTGATTTGTGCAGCTTCTGACGTGTGGGAGTTCCTCCTGTGGGCTGGGCTTGGTATGAATCATCCCTTCTGCTTTATTGTTAGTTAATGGTACTGTAATTAGAGTATTCTAGAGGAGGAATGTTCCCAAATGCTTCTTTATTTGAAACGTTTGGAGAAAGGTGGAGTGGTGAAGGTGTAGCTTGTTTTGAGTTAGCATGGTGTTAATGTGCTAACAACGGGGTCCTTGTCTCCTTATTTCTTTCCTTTGTTTGCATGTGAGAACTCCAAAGCTTTTATTCTCCAAAAGATTGTAATCAAATGTGAGGTAAAGGTTGGGCTGGAGCCTGGTAAGTGCACCTTCACATCTGCTGTGTGTAACACACACCCGAGTATGTGATACTGAGGCATTTTGTTCCATGTGTCCTGCTCTGCTCAGAACTAAGCTTGATAAAGAAATTATTTAAAGTTTTTATTTTCACTGTAGGTTAGCAGTATAATTCACCCAAAAAAACCCACCAACTGAGTTTTTTTAATTAATAGTTTATTGCCAATAAACATTAGCTTTTAGCTCATATACAGAAGCTGTTCTGCTTTTTGTAACCTGGCTGCTGCTGCTATCTCTGAATTCCTTTTAACATCTTTGGTATGTTGTGTGTGCCTGATATGGAGGTTTTGGATTCTGTTTGCTTTGGGTCCTGCCCTTGTTGGGCAGAACGCTAAAATTTTATTAGTTATGTGTGCTGAAATTAAATTTGTCTAGTCTACATCAAATACTTATTCTTTCGTTGACACCCAGTTTAGTCTTGTACCTGCCAGCGCTGCATCATTGGTAGCCTCGTGTTTTAATGAGTGCTTGCTTTTCAGATGATTTAGGAGACTGAGTTTGAGCGGTCTTGTGAGCTGGGTATCACTGAATGATTAAATGGACTAAATGGAAATCCTACCCCTGAAAATACCGTGTCAGGGATTAAACTTTTGTTTGTGTTTTCTGATTTTTGTTGTGTACCCTGGGCAGAACCACGATTTAAAAGACTGTGCAATCAAGATTTGAGCCTTGATCACGCAAGTGAATCTTCTGAATGCTTTTAGGGGTGGTGGCTGGTTGCCTCTGTTACACCTCTCTTTAGGGAAGAGCAGAATTGACTTGGGCTCAGCTCCCTAAGGCTTTGCTGCACGTGGTTTGTTCTCGGTAGTCTTCACCTCAGAGGCATTTCCACCTCTTGGCCAAACAACTGGGAGTCTGAAGCCTGTTCATTCTTGCGTAGGTGAACCGTAGCTGTGTAACAATCCATACACGCTGTTCTGAAGTGCACTCGTAGTTCTTGGAGCAAAATTCCAGGTATTCACATACCACAGGAGGTTAATCACCCTCCGGCTGAGCCACCACCGCAGTGCGGGCTGGTGGTTCTGGCCGTCCCTGAGAGCGTGGCTGTGCCATCAGCGTGTGGGGGTCCGCAGAGCCTTGCACTCGTTTGCCACCTCAGTGCTAATGAGCTCCCGTGGAACGGTGGAACAACCTTTGCCTGCTCAAAAGTGCATGTTTTATCAAGTCCAAAAATAGTTATAACTTTGGGGGGAAACACAAACAGTTGTTTTAACTGACTTTTTTATGCCATTTCAGAGTTAGTGGCTGTATTTGCTAGTGCACTTCTAATTCCAAAACTTTGCAGGTTTAGCATTAAAATAGTTTATTGCACGAAGGTGTTAAATTTCCATCTTAATGATGTAAGATACATTTTGTTGTAGTTTGGAGCAGAGTTTCGACGGTTTTCTCTGGAGAGGTCCAAGCCTGGAAAGTTTGAGGAATTCTATGGATTATTGCAGCACGTGCACAAGATACCAAATGTTGATGTTCTGGTGGGATACACGGACATTCATGGAGACCTGCTGCCTATCAATAATGATGACAATTATCATAAAGCAGTTTCCACAGCCAATCCTCTACTCAGGATTTTCATTCAGAGAAAAGGTAAGTGCACTTGAAGTATGTGAATCATCTGTTTATCCAGTTATCCCACATTGCAGGAAAATAGTGTGATGTATGGAGGAAAACACCCTTCAGTCCTATTTCATCATGTTGAATTCCATAGTAATTATGGATCATGAAAGGTATTCACAACTTGTTTCTCTTGCAAGAACTTCCTCAGGCAACCTATTTATACTTTGTGCTTTGTTGCTAGTTCAGTTAAAGTCAAATGAAATCTCTAGCAAATGCTTCTTTCTGGTTTTATGCAAGCAAATGAAAATAAGCTTTAAACCTCTAGGGGTTTCTGTTCTGTGTGTTGGATACTTTTCACTTAAAATTCCAAGCTTGATCAGACAAGAAGAGAGGCCATTACAGGATGGGAAGGAATATTGAAAGTCTTATTACATGAAATATTAAATTTAATATACAAGTATAAATTCAAGACTCACTCTGTAATATGCTGCTCTCATCACACTTCCCTAATAAAACATTTTAAAGCTTTGAATTGACAAGCTTATTTCAGTTAGCAAACCTCAGATATGAGTACTGCTGTGTTTGTTGGTCTGTCTTTAGAAGTACCATGTCTGCTCTAGTTGTGTGTTCCTACTGTCTGCTTTTGTTTGTGAAGGAAAGAAATCCAATTTGAAGTTGTATTTGTTCTTGTGATTTTCACTGTCTCTGGTTGTTGCTAAGACAAGCATTCTTTCCTTAGAAAATAGGTGGGCATCAGAACCTTTTGTCAATGTTCCCCCTCCAAAAAATGGACAACTCCACAACAGCCTGACACAAACCCAATGCTCACACTGGCAGCTGCTGTGTCCTGGCAAAATATTGGGTTGGTTTGTGTTGGCGGGACAGTCTAGTTAAGGGCTGTGTTTTCAGTCCTGAAATGCCAAAGGCATGAACCATTTGCTGTAATAGAACCTGGAGGTGGACAAGGTCTATGATTCCATTTAATCCCCTACAGTAGCCATATGACGAGAACGGATAAGCCACTTTGTCAGGCTGGGATTATTGAGTTTATATTTTAACACCGTATGTTTTTAGATTGTCACTAGTGTTACCTGACTGATGTTGCCTGTTCCTAGTGTTACATTTTTAACACCTTATAACATCATTGTACCTTCATTTAAAGCCTGATGGATTAGTTGTTACTACTTTGCTACAAAGAGTTGATAAAAGAATGGATACAATGCAAGAAGTAGAAATAAGATTAACCCACTTTAGTTTATCAGAACAAGAACTGACTGGCAGGAAAAGCTGTGTAGAAAGTATCAGGTGTCATTGCCTTGCCTTGGACACAGAGCCTTTTGGCTATGGAGTTTTAGGGAATAAAGAACCCAGGCTGGAATATTAGTCCAGCACTTCCAGCACTGTACTTTGCTGTGAGTTAATTGTGACTACACTGATCATGTCTGTTGATTAAATTGAGGCTTTGACTTCATTGGCATCTTTACCATATGGAGCAGATATTTGTTCGATAGAAAATAAAGAAATAACTTGGTTATGTATTTTATTTATGATGATTTGCCTGTAACCAAAGCTGAATTGCTGGAGTTAGAGATGACTTGTATTTTGTGCAGTGTAATTTAGGTGTGGTTAATTCATAGAGTTGCAGTGAACTTTATTGGCTGTACCTCTGAAATAGAAAATAAATGAACAAATATCTGCTGTTGGTGGGGCTGCTTTGATCTGTGCTGGTTTGGAACTATAATAAGTGACACAAGTTACTTTTCCATCTTCAAGGCTGCTTGTGGCTTTCATGCATTCTCTTAAATCAGCTGAAAAATTTCTGTGGGTTTTATAGTGGAACTTCACCTTCTTTTGCATTTCCAGCCATAGTAATTGGGAATTTAAGATCTTTGACAAAAAGCCACTGTGGTGAAGAGAGGAAGTTTCTGCTGTCTTAAAATATATGAAATTTTTATTACAGTGTCTTACCTGTTTAGAAGCTACATGTAATTTGTGCAAAGCTAACATAAGGTATGAGCAGACTGCAATAAAATACAATGTAAATAAAAACTTCCTCACATGTTGCATCCAAAGAACACCTTAAGGGGCTGAAATGGGAGGAGGGATGTTTGTGCATTTATTAATAAGTGACAGTTGTGATAACAGGACTCCGAAGTTTTGGGAATGTTGCTGTGCCAGAGTGAGCACTCTCTCCTCCTCAGTTGTGACTCCTCCTTTCTGAAAGCCCTCAGTTTGTCCTAAACAATGATGTGTCCTGGTTAATGTGGTAAGAAACCTAGAGATCCTGTACAAAATCACATCATTCCTCTTGACTCCTCTAATTGTATTTCACTAAATTCCTTTAAAATACTTTAAACTGCTCCAGTGCTAAATCTAAACTGGGGCTTGGTGTTGCACAAGTGGAGTTCGGCTGTCAGCTTGTGGAAAAAAGTTCCTGGCTGGAATTTCATTCTGCAGTTTAACAGATTAACAGGTAGTGTTGACATCTGGTATTTAAAGGTTAAACTGATGTATTGTGATTAAATCCAGATGTATGGGAGTCACTCTGTCTGTGAGAAAAACCCTACTGAAGAGAAAAAAGGGGGAACACAGACTGCACAGGCTGAAGGACAGTTTGATGTGGGGAACTTTGCATTGTAAATACAAGAGTAATAGAGATAACAGAGATACATTTCATTATAATATCCTTAAAAGTCACTTGCAGGATATTAAATTGAATATACAACTCTTGCAAGTTCAGGGTGCATGTGGCTGTATTTAGTGAAGAGTGGATTCTTTGGTTAATCCGCTTGTGCCTCTCTTCACCGAGCAGATTTATTTTGGTGAGAAGCTGGCTTTCCAAACAGCTCGTTATGAACTACCCTAGTTACTCCAAGGCCCCTTTCTAAAAACACTGCTTAGTTTCCTAAAACCATATTTTATATATCTTGTGATTAAGAGATGATTTGTTGGGGCTAATTTAAGAAATGCTAAATTGCCTCTGTAGTGAAGGGTACTAACTACTTGGGGGTTTTGAAAATTGAATTCTTGAGGGGTAACTATATTGCTTTGCAAATAGATCAGGAAAATATTTTAAAAATCTGTCTTGAACAACGTTAAATTGAAACCAGATTTGGCACTTGCGGGCTTTTTTTTTTCAGCTTCACAGAGTGAGTCTGTACAGATTGGTGCCACCTTGAGCTTGAAACTGTTGGGGAAAAGTCATCCCTGCGCTGCGTGGACATTCTCCTTGCTATCTGGAGTTTACACCTTGTCCTTTGGCTTCAGGCCAAAATATTTTCTGCCACAGCTTTAAACTGATTAGTGAGGTGCCAGAACAAAGATGCCTTTGTACTTGAGAGTATTGCTTTAGCAAATTTGTTTAGCAGTGGAAGGGAGGTTAACCAGAGTGTGCTGTCTGGCTGAGATTTGGACAGATGAGGTTTTTGTCAACATTTTGCTGTTTTTTCTCCACAAATTCTGGAACTTTACAAATTCTGTAACTGTATATCTGAAAGTTCTTGCTAGTTTTGAATTATTAGACTGCTAAGAGCAGTTATAATGCAAAAAACTTACCCTCTGATGCTTCAGAGTTTCTTAAATGTTTTGACATCTGGCTTGCAGTTTTGGGATGCTTTTGTATCAACAATAATATGTCCTGTAACTTAAGAAGGCTTCCAAAAACAAAAGCGCTAGCTCTGTTAAGGTTTCTGGTTGTATATTCATCTTCTGAAAGAGACTCAAAGTTGCTCTCTCTTCCAAGAAATGTTTTTCTGATCTTAGTTTTGGATTTTTAAATCTGTTATTTCACATATTTATGTAATGTTTCTTTCAAAGCCAGTCCTTTTGCAACTGATCTTTGTGTTCCCCTCCTAGCTGTGGAAAATCTTGATTTGGACAGAAGTTTAAGCCTTACAAGCTGAGAGTTGTGGAAGACAGGCTGGGTGGTGGCTTTTGTGAGGGAATTTGGGAACAGCTCTAGATCTGACTTGGGTAAAGAGCACAGACTGCCTTTAATCACTCGCAGGACACAGTTTGGATGTAATAAATGAGCGTAGGTTTGTATATCCAGTCCGTGCCAGACTGGGTGAGTGGCCTGCCACGAAGGTGAGGAAGCCCTACAGCCCACTGTGGCAAGCTGGGGACATTGAGAGGATATAATTTGGTGTGACAGAATGGGTGAAGTACTAGATACTGTCTGAGTCCCTGAATTTGTGCACTTTGAATTTAAGGAGAAAACTCCGTAAACTGAATACCTGTGCAAAGCATGCTGGAGAGTCTATCACCTAAAAAATAACCTTAGCACTCACTAATGTTCTTAAATCTAATATTCAAGTCACCATTGTCTATTGCTTGTCCAAAATCACCTATACTATCACCTTCTTGCTGTTGTTGTGTTTGTATTTAGCAGTAAAAAATATTTAAAGCAAGACCTGTCTGGGATCTGGTTTCACAATTAACCTTTCCAAGTTGTTTTGTAAACAATTGTAGTTCTAAATAAAAAAATAGAGACTATTGCAACTCATTGAATTGCAAAAATCCTTCCAGTGAAACACCAAATGTCTGACTTGAAACTGGTTGGATGAGTTGTCAGGAGAGATAAAGGGCAAAACTTCTCACACTTTCTTCTTTGATCATAAATTTTAAGCACACAGCAAAAGACTTGCTCTGTGTTGTCTGAAAAGGCAGCACGTTGAAGTTCAGCAATGTACAGAGGTTTAAACAGCTGATCTTCAGTCAGTCAGGTATCCCAAGGGGCATTTTACAGATTAAATGGTAAGTCTGCATTTTTGGAGGTGTTTCACACTTCACAGTCCACCCGTTAAGTGCCTTGGTTTGGGAGGTTGAGCGGTTGTTTAATTAGAGAACCCCTAAGTTACTTATGCTGAACACTCTTGGGCATCTGAAGAGAAGGTTTCAGGCTATTTCTGAAGCGTCCTAGCTTGATGTTGAGACCTAATGTTACTTTGTAATTTAAGGTTAAATTAGCATAACTGAAGTTGTCACAGAAGTAACTGCAGAGCTCAATCAGGTACTTTCAGAAATAATTCCTGTTTGTGAATTAAATTGTTGAACAGCTTTATCTGTGAACATCAGTGCAAAAGGTGCTCTGTCTTTAGCAAACAGCAAAACAGTAGCCTTGCCTCCCTCGCTATTTGATTGTTTTCTTAAAAAGAAAAAGGTAAATGAGGCCATCAGGACACGTTTGTCTAAACCATGCTGGTGACCTGTTGTGTACACATGAGGTATGAGTTTATAATAAATCCCTCTGGGTTTTCTTTCCTCTTGTCCTTTATCTTCTGGAATACCAAGTCGAAGGCTGCCTTAGCAGAGCAGTCAAAGGGCTGTTCTTGTTTTCTGGGAGGAGTTAGTGTTCCATGCTGGAGTAGTGGTAAACTGTTGCTCCAGAAATACTCCCTCTGTTCTATTTTGCCTAAAGCGCCTGAAGAGTCCAAATATAACTGGTACATGTCTGTGTGTCTCAGCCTTCAAAAGAGGTGTCTTTTGACTTGCTCAGCTCTCCCTGTGCACTGATCCCCCAGCAGCTGACAGCTCCCCTGAAATGCCACACAGGGCAGCTTGCCATGGTTATTCCAATTCACACATTGAAATGTATAGCCATTCTTTTACTGTCTTGGCTCTACCAATGGCATCTTAATGTGATAATACAAAGAAATCCTAACTTCTCTGGGTCCCAGGCATAGTGCAAACCAGTTCTGCTTGATTTTTTTTTTTTTTTAACCCACTTGTAAAAGTATGAATGTAAATCCAAGGCAGCTCGGATCTGAATGTATTTAGGTTCATTCTTTTTGGGGAGTTATAGCATATTAAAAAGAGAAATGGAACCTTTGGTAACTAGACATTGCAGAAATCAGAATTGTTCCATAGAATGGGTAGTCTCTTCTCTCAGTTGCATGACTAACATGTTTTGTTTTTTGCAGTTCTAAGCCATTTGCATATTTTGTATCCAATTGTGGCAGTTACAGCATTGCCTGCATGAACAGTTTTGCATCAAGTATTTGTATGCAAGGTCTCTTTGTTTCTGCTCCACAGCCATTTTACCTACATGGCGTGGGGGCAGGGAAGAGCGCAGAGTGGAATAAGCTTTCTGGAGTTTGAATCCAGGTCACTTGGCTGGCACCCAGCAACTAGGCAATAATAGGCACACTGGCTGCTTTCCCTTTTTCATTCTTCCTTTTCCAATGATCTGAAACCTGAGCAGAGAAAACTCGCAAGTGGAATTACTTGGAATAAAATTAAAATGTTTCTAGGAATGTTCTCACTCTTTCCATTCTACCCTTTCTCTCAAGCCACTGTAGTCCTTTGTGTCTGTTGCTGCTAATGTGCTTTAATTTTTTTTATGTACCCTTTTTCCTTTGGTAGAAGAAACCCCAAAGTACTACACACTTTGAATCTCTTAACATTAAATCTTTTGTTCCGTGAGTAGAGAGAAATGTTTGTTACTGTATTAAACCAGAAGTCTCGTGGTCAGGTGTTGTGTTGTGCTCACCTGGACCCCGGTGTGTGCTGGGCCCATCTGAAGGGTCTAACCTCCGCCGTGTGCTCTCTTACAGAAGACGCAGACTACAGTGCCTTCGGGACGGACACCATGACGAGGAAGAAGAACGTCCTGTCCAACGTGCTACGGCCGGATAACCACAAGAAGAAGCCCCACATTGTCATTAGCATGCCCCAGGACTTCAGGCCAGTGTCCTCCATCATTGATGTAGATATTCTCCCCGAGACCCACCGCAGGGTACGGCTGTACAAGTATGGGACCGACAAGCCCCTGGGGTTCTACATCCGGGACGGCTCGAGCGTCAGGGTGACACCGCACGGCTTAGAGAAAGTGCCGGGGATTTTCATATCCAGGCTTGTCCCCGGAGGGCTGGCTCAGAGCACAGGCTTACTGGCTGTCAATGACGAGGTACTGGAGGTGAATGGGATAGAGGTGTCGGGCAAAAGCCTCGATCAAGTTACAGACATGATGATTGCAAACAGCCGCAACCTGATCATCACGGTCAGACCCGCAAACCAGAGGAACAATGTCGTGAGGAACAGTCGGACTTCGGGCAGCTCCGGCCAGTCCACTGAGTCCAGCCTTCCGAGCAGCACGCCAAATGTTTTGGGAAACCTCTTGCAAGAAGAGGAGAGTGATGAAGAGGACATTATTATTGAAGATAGTGGGGAGCCCCAGCAGATCCCAAAAGCTGCACCTACCAGCGAAAGCATAGAATCGTTGTCACAAATTGAACTCCTTCATGGGTCCACCCAAAATGGATTCCTTCCTTCCAGTGAGATGAACTCCAGTCACTCAGCAGGAAGCATTAGCATGGAATATGAAGTACCAGAGCCAGGGCGTAAGTCATTGGAAGAAGATGGAACTATAATAACACTATGAAATTCCATTGGTATACTTTGCATTAAGTAAGGATGCCATACATGTTTTAATTGGGCTTAATATGTAATACATTTGATACCTCTCCATCTACAAAGCACTGCAGTTAGTTTAAAAGGAGGGAAAAAAGTAAATACAAAAAATTCAGAGTTATGTAAGTTGATTATTTTCATTAATTCTGCACTTCAATGTAAATAATTCACAAAGCTGGAAGATAATTGATAAATGGCTGAAATTGGATGAGGAAAATTTAAATTGAAAATGAAGGATAGCTAAGAGGTGAGCTTTCTTTTAAAGGTACTTGATTTTTTAATTTTTTTTTTTTTAATGCCGGATACTACTGGTTCTATAGAAGTAAACTTCATTACATGTGAGGTTGAATATCTAATGTGCTGTGGTTTCATGTTCATCTGAAGTGCTGCTTTAGCCCCTTCCCTGCTGCCCTGAGCTGCTGAGCTGTTCGAGGGGCTCTTTGCGGGAGGAGGCTGGAAGCTGAGCGCGAGGGGGGTGGGGAGAGCTGGGGGCGGCTGGGCTGTTCCCTGGCTGACACGGGGGGCACGGGCCTTTGGAGGTGGGCACTTGGAGGGTGACTGTTCCTTTGTAGTGAATGTGCAACCCCAGGCTCGTTAGTCGTGCACCTTTACTGGTTCTAATGGCCAGGCAAGCTTACTTTTAATGACTCTGATTTTGAAATTCAAATGTGGAAGTCTTTAACACTGGTGCATCAAAGACCTGCTCTCATTTTAGTCTGCAATATTTTGAAGACATGGTTGGATTTAATTGCTAATCCCAGTAAATTACAAAGAAATCAAATGTAAACTTAATGCTATGGAAATAGCATAACATAATCTCTGTTAAAATTGCAGTCCTAGTGGAAGCTGTAAGGGTTTCTACTGGCAAAGATTGTTGTAGTGAGTTTGGATAATGTAAAAAGTGACTTCCTTAAAATCTGAACAAGTTAGAACAGTTTAAGTTAAATCCCTGAATTAAAAAAAAGGTCTTAAATCAAAATGAGGCTTTACTAGAACTTGTTTGAGCCATGTGATATGAAGTCACCTGTTACAATGAGCTGAGCTGTAAATGCAGATCTTTGTGTGCCCCTGGCCAGGTGTTGTGGATATTCCAGAGCTGCTCTGTGTGACAACCCTGGTGACAAGTCCTGCTGCTGTGAGCACACAGGGGTGTGTGTAACCAGCTGCAGTCACTGGCATTGGTGCAGGGCAGGATTCTGGCCTTGTTTTCCCTTTCCCCTTTTTGTATCTCCTGCTTTACTGCTTTGGCACTGGGTTCCCAACCTGACCCTTCTCTGGGAACATAACTCGTGTCAAGAAAGTGAGATGGGAAGTATTAGGACTGGGGAGAAGGATGGCTGGAGCTTCTCCCCAGGGATCCTGTAGCCTCTAAGAAGGAAGTACCCGTTCTGTCCTCTGGTCCTGTGCTCACCAGAGCCAGGAGTCAGGTGTTTGGGAGCATATTCCACCCTCTGGGAAGACAGGATGAGTGGGAAGGGACACTAACCCCTTTCCTTTTTTCCCCTCAGTCTATCTTGAGGAAACATCTACCTCTGGTAACTTTACTAACAGGACACTAACTGTAAGTTTAATGTTAAGGCACCTGTAAAGGTCTTCATAGACTCTCAGAGGCTAAAGCTGTATTTGTTTAAGACTTTTGTGACGATGCAAACACTGCTGCAGAAGTCCCTGCTGTTTGGCGTTACAAAATGCACATTTGAAATGGGTAACTCATGAGCAGTAGTGTTCTCAAACCTCGTAGATGCCAAGAGAGGCATTTGTAGCTCGTAGGGTTTATGGAGAGTAGGCACAGCAGGCAGTGGTGCTCTGCAAATGCAGGTGAGGGTGCTCTGGCCTCACACTTACTTATGGTTCCTTCTCTGTGCATAAGGAGAGGCCCTGCAACCTTTTACAAGAGCAAGAACCTTGAATTGTTTCACTTATTTTGCTGATCATTAAAAATGAAGTAACTACATCCACTTAGTGTGAAATGAGGAAAGAAATACTCATTCTGCAACATGTAGACTTTACCTGTACGTGTTTTCTCTCAGTGCTGCTCTACACTTCCTTTCTTCAAGGAAGAGTGTTTACTTTAAAATATCTTTTTTTTTCCTTTATCAAAAGACTTTTCCTTCCTGCATGAAATCACCAATGGAGGGTGAGGCTCATTATTCTGCTAGTTTGCACTTCTGTGCCTTTGGCTTACTTGAATGTATTGTGAATAATCAGAGGAATAAAGGCGCTTGGATGGGAAGAGAAAGGAGGTCCACAGGTACAGAGAATGAACTGGTAGTGCACTTACTGCAGGTGTAATGCTTTCATTCCATGGAATCCCTTCTGGGGCTGTGGTGGTCCAGGAGTTTTGCAGCTTGGATCACAGCTTGGGCTGAGTCTGGGAATGCCCAGCTGGCCAGGGAACTGCTCAGGTCCCAGCCCGAGGCCGGTGTGTCACCCAGGCTGTGCTTGGAGCAGGGGCATGAAGAGTTGGAATATATATGCCAGTATTAAGGACTTGTAGAAGTTTAACTGGGGTCCTACTCTAATCTGCATGAGAATCTCTTAGGACCTTTCCTGCAAACTGATAAATCTAAATGTGAGACAATACTCTTTTTGACATATATCATGTTCTGTTTTACAGACATTTGGTAACATGTAGTAAAACTAAGCATTTGGGACGTGATAAGGACGTTAAAGAATAAACCTAAAAATGTGTTTTTTAAAAGTGTGTATTTACGGTTAAAATGACAGACTGCACAGCATGTAATTGCTTAATGCTGCAGTTACCATAAAGCTCCTAAAGTTCTTCCATATCTTACTAATGCATACTCTGTTAATTACAAAAGATTTTTAAATTGCTACTTCAGGATGATCAACTGTTGATTACGAGTGGCTACACTTAATTTTATATATAAATGATATTTGGGTTCACTATAAGGTTTTTTAAAATATACTGATATTGTTAGCCTTTCATTCACTACCTCCTAAATTTTTAACATCTTTACTGTTTTCTCCCTGGAAGACAATACTTAAAGGCTTGACTGTTTTATATAGATTTTATCTTTAGCTGAGGAAAAGAGGAAGAAATCCAGAAGTGATAGTGAGGATGCTGCGCATGATTGACAATATTACGCTGCTATTGATGTAATCTTTGTGTATCAAGTATCCTGTGTATGTAAATTGTATTTTCAATCCAGATTTTATAAATTAACTTATAAGTATCCAAATTATTTCAGAGCGGAATGAAAAACTACAATTCCTTTGACTAGTGTTATATGTTGTACATGCACAGTGGGGGGACAGATCATTCCTCCCTCGCAACTGGGACATCTAAGTGCACCTTAATAGAAAGAAGAACAAATTCTTAATAGAATTAAGATGCATTTACTTTGAAGTTCTGCTGTGGTACTGGAGAAGTCAAGCCTAACTGTGAATCGTATTTTTTTTCCACACCTGAGTTAAATTTAGGACAATGTTCTCACAAGCTGTCTTTAACATGTGTATTTTTGTGAATATTATGTATTTTCTAATTAAATTTTACTTGCAATGTGATTTTTACATGAATGAACTTGTTTAAAATGTCAAATATCAGTATTTTTCTTACAACTTTAATGTATAATGTACATTGGTATCTCACTGAATGAAGATTGATTTTACAAAATCAAGCTAGATGTAGTTGTATATTAGTCTTATATTTTTACAGACTGGAATAATAAATGGTATAGAAATAAAATGGATTTTTTTTTTCTTGATTACTTTGTCGGATAAATAAAAATGAGGAAGAATCCTGTTTTTCTCAAGTGTGACAGCAGATGGGCTTCATGTGTTTCCCCTGGGCAGCTCGGTGGGCTGTGTGCTCCCGTGAGCCCTCACCCTGTGCTTCCTGAGCCTTGCCTGGGCAGAGCTCTGCCCGTGGGAGGTCACAGGGGGTCAACAAACACTCGCCCTCGGTCCTCTTCATTAACCTGTGCTGTGCTTACTCCTGCACTAGCTGCCGGTAGTGCCTCCTGCAGCGAGTGCTGGCCTGAGCACTGCTGCTCACTTTGGGTCCTGAGCCTGGGAGGTGGAGCCCTAACCCTCACCTGTGCCAGCTGCTGCTGGGCCCGTGGGGTTGTCACTGCTGCTGTGAGTATTTGCTGAACTACCTGTGTTATAGTTTTAACTCGAACTCATTTCACTTGCAAATGTTTTCTCCCATCTCTTTTGCCTTGGCAGCCCTTGTGAACATTTACCCAGTGACCAGAGACTTGAGCTGTGTTCAGCCCTTGTGGGTGGCCTTTGGTTCTGCTGCACATCCCTCCGTGTCTGCGGGACTGTTTCACTTGTGTCGGTCAGTATTTTCATCCTTGCTGATGTGGCTGTGGGGAGGGGACAGAGGGGCTGAGAGCAGCATTGCAATGTCCGTGTGCAGCTGGCACAACCCAGGCTGCTCCCCGGGGCACTTGGGCCTCAGTGCCTTGGAGCTTTGCACAGAGCACTTTTTCAGGAATGCTGAAGTTGGTGTGGTGTGCTGTGGAGATGGTGTGGGCTCTCTGCAGTGTTTCCTGGCTCAGGACACAGAGTGTAGTGGTTGTGCTCTTTGCAGCAGGAGCACAGACTGCTTAGCTGGAACACTGGTATCCATTAGGGTTTCAATGCCTTCCTGCAAGGTCCCATGTGTGGGAGAATTTGTCCTAAGTAAAATCCACTAGGAATGAAGGGGTGGGTTATGGCAGGAGCCACATCCTCAGGAATGCCTGCATCTGTGAGGACAGAGTGGGCTTGATAGGCCTGGCTCTGGGGAGGAGGCACAGGGCAGGAGCTGGGCTGGGACACTTCCAGGGAATAATGAGACTGAAGTGCCCACTCAGGCAGGGCAGCAATGCCAGTTCTACAAATCACTAATACCTGCAGGCAGTTTTCTTAAACCAAGCAACTAATTTAAAGGAAGACTGTGGCTTTCCCTGCTGCTGCCTCCTCGAGGAAGGAATGCAGCTGTTAACTGCAATAACATCCCACCCGGAAACACCAGCACTATTTAACTTCTCTCAAGGTGATGGGCTCTTAACAAGGTGTTATTTTATGAAATTGAAAATTCCTGTATTGGTTACAGATACAAATGCTTACCAGGATTTTCATAATTAACCAAATGAAAATGCTTCTCTCCTCAGTATACCAGCAGGAGAAAGATTTAGACTAGTACTAAATACCCCTTGGAAGTTTCTTTGTTATCTTAAAACTAGCAGTGATATCCTAGTGTCAGACTTGCCAGAATCACTTCTGATGAGCACATGTTCTTTGCAGTTCAAGTATCAATGCTCAGATACTGGGATGTAGTTGCATATGGTAATGCTAGAGAGGAGTCATTAGCTTTAAGGTAGCTTCATAAATGGCTTCCAATACTAACATGAGGAAAACTGTGTTGGATAGTAATAATATTGTTCTTGGATGCTGTAGAAGTATGCAAGAAATGGTACAGCTGGTTCTTGGAGAGGCAAGATTGCAGCCGAGATGTAAGAACTCAGACTCCTTGTGCAGCTATGATGGATCACTTGTGTACTTTGCCACTCACATAGGAGATAAATTTGTTGCTGAGGACTTAATGTCATGTGCTTGATTTTAAAAGTGCTTTAGACTTATGAAGCACAAAGCAATTGAAGAAGTGCTGTGCTATTGAACCAGCAGTTCTTAGACAGAGTTCAGAAGTATTGCTAATAAGATATCATACCCCGTCCTTCCAATTAACATTCCTTTCCACTTGAACTACTATTTAATTACCTGGTAGTATAAGGAAATAGTTTGCATTTCATCAGTGTGAAAGACTTGTTCGAGGCTCTGTGATGTTGTGTTTAAGAGACTCTGTAGGAGCATATTTACTGCCCCCACACTGGGAGCACAAGGGTCTTGTCCTCTGTGGTGCAGTGACTTCTCCAGAATGCTTTAAGGTGAGCACCTGTAATGCCCAGTTACTGATAATGGCTGTTTTTGTAATTCCAGGCAATGGCAGTGCTAAGAACTGAGGGACAGATGAGAGCAGCAGATGATGGGAAGGGAGCCAGGTAGGGACACCACCCAGTGCAGGGGTTCATGCTTGATTTAACAACATTTTATTGGTGTGGTTACAACAAACAAAGCTGTGGGTATCATAACCTGTCCTGTCTAAGTTCTGAAAGTGGCCTAGTTATCCACAGCTGCAAGAGAAAATGGAGACAAGAGTAAACATTGGGAAGCAAATAAGAGATACAGTAATGAAGGAGCTGAGTACCAGCATATTGCAGAAAAAAAGGGGGGTTCTCATATTTCTGTTGAAGGATGCAAAGGATTTTGAATTGTTAAAATGCTGAGGAGAACAAATTGAATATATAAACATAGACCTCTCTGACTTTCTGAATGCTACATAAAGTTACATAAAATGTTTGGACTTGTAATTCTGAAATTTGAAATCCTAACAGCTTAAATCCCCTAATAACCTTGTTACTAAGCCTGCCCTTCATATCCTTTCTGTCCTGTGCTGTAAAACTAGACGAGTAGATGCATTTTTGCAAACTCTTGAATAAATGAGCTAAAACTTAGAGCAAAAGAACTACTTGCACAAGACAATTTGGGTGCCCCCTCACAGGTGCAGGGCTGGCCCAGGCCCGGGCAGTGGTGCAGAGAGAACGCTGCCATTGCCGATGGCAGCTGATAATGCACGAGAATGGGCACTAATGCTTGCCAAAGGGGGGTGGGGAAGGGTCTTTGGGCCCTTAGGAGCAGGGCAGGGGGCACTGAGGGAAGAGCTCAGCAGGGCTGGTGCCTCCTGAGGGGCAGCTCCGGGCTCTGCTCACTGCTGGCAGGACCTGAACAGCCTCTGAGGCTGTGTCAGGCAGGGTGGGTGGGATCTCAGCAGGGTGGTGGGCACTGAACAGGCTCCCCAGGGGTTGGGCACAGCCCCAAGGCTGCCACAGCTACAGGAGGACTTGGACAATGGGACAGGGATGGGGGGGGATTATTGGGGTGTCTGTGCAGGGCCAGGGTTAGGACTGATGATCCCTGGGGGGTCTCTTCCAGCTCAGGATGTTCTGGGATACCTCCAAGGCAGGTGCCAAGAGGATGGTGGCAGGCTCTTTTGGGTGGTGCTCAGGGACAGGATGAGGAGCAATGGCCATAAATTAAAACACAAGTCCCACCTCAACATGAAGCAGAACATCTTTCCATGGAGGTGAGAGAGCCTGGAACAGCTGCCCAGGGAGTGTGTGGAGTCTCTGGAGACATCCCAAACCTACCTGGATGTGCTCCCATGTCACCTGCTCCAGGTTACCCTGCCTGGGCAGGGGGTTGGACTTGGGAATGTCCAGAGGGCCCTTCCAACCCCAGTGTTCTGGGATTCTGTGAACATCCAGTGCTCTTCCTTGCACCTTGGATGTGAATTCTGCTCAGGAGAAGCGAGGCTGTTCTCCTGTAGACACATCAATCAGCAGTGTGGATGGTTAATACTTTCTTGACTTCTGTCAGGGTCTCCATCTGTCTCTGGTTTTTCATGGGCATGTCTTGCTTATGGAAAGGAGGCATCTTTGCTTCCAGAGGAAGTGACATAGAGTGGAAAGAAACACAAGTTCGGGTGCTCCCATCTCACATGGTTGGCAGGGGCCTTCAGAGGAGGAGGAGCTGCCTTGTAAGGTCAGCTCAGTGTCAGTGGCTGTTGGAGCAGTTCTGTTTCCATTCATCTTTTGACAAAAATAGCTGGAAAGGAGCACGTGAACCTCAGAGTCTATTTTTTGATATGTCTTGGCTTACATTTGTCAGCTTTGGATTCTCTGGCACAGCACATTTAGTGTGTGCAGAATGTAGAACACGAGAGGTTGGTTTCTTCAGCTAAAAGTCCCTTGAGTTCATTCCTGAGAGGTGGTGATTGCTTCGGTGATAGGGCATCACCTGCTCAAAGCCACGACTTGGAGTCAATAGCTCTTCACAGACTGTGTTCTGTCTCGTTCACTGTCGAGTTCATTTGCTCAGTTCTTCAGTTTGGGAGCTTATGCAAAGGTTTTTTTATGTTCCTTGTGCGTTTTCCCATTGGTCAGGCAGGCACCTCATGTTTCTGGCTGTGGTGTAGGGAAGGTGGTTGGCTTGTTCAGGTGCATCCTGTGAGTTTTAAACCTCTTGTGAGATTTCTTCTCTTGCCAGCCTTTCCTACTCCAGACTCTTGTATATGCTGTCCTGTTGTTTCCATGGGTCAGTGCTGGTTACCTTTTGAGACAGGATTCTTTGTGCTTCAGTCACGTGTGGAAATTCAACGTCTCCATTTCCTTTGCTCCTGGTCCTCGAAGAGGATGTGCAGATAGCTACAAAATTTGCTTGTGTTGTTACTCTTTTTTTAATGCCTGTGTTGATCCTCCAGCATACTCACCAGTTACAAAACCATAAGGGAGTGGTTCTTAAGCCATTGAACTTTGGGCGGAACTTGCTCCAGGATATGTTTGTAAATCCTGCTTTATGATGGTTCCCCGGAGCAGCTGCTGATGGCTCATCTTTGTCTCCTGGTGCTTTCAGGACCTGCACCCTGAGGCCCGGGGTGTGAAACCTGGTGTCATCACTCTGAAAAGAAAGGAAGAGCAGGTTTTGTTTGGGTCACTGTGGCTGGGGATTGCTCTCTTCTCACCACTGAGCTGTTCAGTTTACAGTGGTCACTTTTACTTGTGAGCCTTTGTTACTCTGTGTTAATGTGGGATCCAAGACTGGAAAAGAATAGAGATAAGTCCTTACAAAAAAGTCTCTGTGACAACTAGGATTTCCCCAGTGTCTTTCACTTGTGACTCTACTTTTTTTTTTTCCCCTTTTCCCGAAAAAAATAAGAGTTTTTATGAAATACAAAATAACAGAAATCTGTGCTTGGTTAACTGGTGGAGCCTGACCTGCATGCAGGGGCCAGGGCTCACTGCCCTGCATCAAGGTGCTGGCCCTGGTTTCGTTCTCATCCATCATTCATATTCTGGGGGTGCTGGCTCCAGACTGACTTCAGTGCTGTTGGTTTGCCACCTCCTGAGGCTTGGTCTTGCTGATTTGAATTAGAAGGCCAAGCTCAAACCTTCCCTCCTCCTGTTAGCACAGTAAAGTCTAGAAAGAGGAATACAGGGGTTTTCTTTTCCCATGGACTGCTGTGCTCTGGTGCTTGTGCTGAGCACTAGACTAAATCTTCAGTAAGATAAAGTAATATATACTGCACAAGGGGAAATAAATCTTGTTTTATAGTGTGGTGGTTCAGAGCAGTCCTGCTCTCTCTGGCTCATGAGAGGTTGCTGTACCAAGAGAATCATTTCCCTTTGTCATGTGCTGACTCCTCTTGAACTCGCTGTCGCTGTGGTTCTGCAAACTGCTGCAGAACAGCTCCTCATGAATCATATTTGCATATCATTTCCCTTCAGCACAGGCTGCTGCTGGCAGATCAGCTCTCTTGTGCCTTGGATTCGTTATTTTCTCTCACCGTCGAAGAAAGATGGTTTAAATTTGCTGCATGTCTGCTCTGACGGTGCTGTGGTGATGGTTTCTGTGTTGGGTCCATGCACCATCTCGCTCTCTGGCTCTGCCCCAAGCTCTTGTTCACAGTTGCAGTAATTATCAGTATCAGTTACAGGAGCATTTCACTGTAAGAGTGGCTTTTTCCTAGTCCTTTCTGAGACCAACACTAGCAAGCAAGTTTGTACCTTATCTCTGGAAATTCCAGGCTCAAATTTTAATCTGTTTACCTGAATATGAACTTCACCTCAGACAATCAATCTGTTCTTCACATGTGCTTTGTGATAGAGGAGGGTTTTTCTGCCCACTACTGAGCCAAAAGAATTCAGCAGAACAAACCTGGAAACCATCTGCTTCGTCTCCTCCATTATGTGTTAATTCTGTATTTTATGTTACCTTAGGAAATACCAGTGTGGCTCCACTGACAGGGATCCTGCCCAGGTGTCTGTTCTCCCTCTCTGCTGGATATGAGGGACATACTGTAAAGGTACCAGGGGGTGTCTGGGGCTGCAGTTGTGCCACTGCTGGGAGGTGGCCCTTGCACATTTGGTGGCTGCAGTGCTGAGATTTAGAGTTTATAAAGCATGGACCATGGATTAAACTATCTCTAGCAGCTTGAGCTATATTTATTTGAGCTTCTAGATTAAATCTCAAAATGCCCAGAAAATTCCCTGCACTATGAGCCCAGTGCCAGGTTCTCTCCATTCTAGCTAAAAGAGCCTTATTCTGTCCTCTGAGGTTAAGGGAAGAGTATCTTCCAGCTCAGTCACTGGGACAGGAATCTCTGCTGAAGGGATCCTCATTCCTCTGTATTCTATGAAAATCATAGGCAGCACAGCATTAATCTGCAAGTGAGCCAAGACCTTCTCTACTCCATTGCAGCTGAGAAAGAAAACTTCTATGAAAGTGGGCCCTACTGCCTCTCATTTCTCTTGTCAATATGTTGCTGCCCCATTTTACAGAGCAGGATGCCTTTTTGGGTGCTTTGGGAGAGGTTTTTTTAGGTTTGCTTTTCTTTCCCTTCAGAGTTGTTCACTGTTCTTGGCTTATCCATCATTTTTGGCCTGTACATTGCATGAGCTGCAGTGCTGCTTGGAGATGTATCTTGCTGCCACTGGACAAAGGTATTTTTGTAGGAAAATGAGTAATTCTTGCTAATACAACACTTGGCAGGACTTCAGATAAGGTTCAGGCTCTCCTGTGGACGCCAGAAACAGGCTTGGTCGTAGTAGGTAACAAAAGAAAATGTTTACTATATTAGGCCCTTGGAATAACTTTCTGAATAGGTGTATTTTGAAATATTCACATGAAAGAAACAGTGTAGTGCTTATCGTCAAGCTTCATGCTCATGTGGCTTTACTTTTCTTGGTGCAGATCACACGTGACACATCAGATCCTGGACAAGACCATTCCACTCATTAAAGACAAGGTGCTGGAGATGAGCCACATCTATGCCAAAGCTGATAAACTAGAGGTTTGTTCCCTAGAAAATTTACATCCTTCTTTTTTATGGGTTAACTGTCCAGGATTTTTATGGAGCACTCAGATGTTTATGGCACTGTATTGTCTTCTGTTTGTTTTTAAATCAGTGTGTTTACCCATGGTCCAGCACATATAAGGGTTTATGGTTTTGGAACATCACTGAGTAATTTATTGCTGTGGATTCTACAATTGAAAATGGTAGACAAAAAGCATTCATTGTGGTTTCAATGTTAATAATGATGCTAATGACATTAACTTGTTCTGTGACTTGAAGGAGTATGTGTGAAACCATGAGTAACCCAGAATTCAAGTCTCCCATCCAGGGCAGACACAGCCGTTTTCCATGGCTGGTGATGGTCTCAGGGATCTCTGAGCTGCCTGCCCTGCCCTGCGGGGCTGGCTTGGTGTGTGTTGGGTCCTGGCTGCCTCACTGTGTGCCCTCCCCACGGTTAGTGAGCACTGTGGCAATGCTTGTGTCAGCTGAGGGCAGCCCTGCCTCTGGCAGGAGTGTAATGACAACATGACCAGAGAAACTGGGGAATGTTTAAAACCAGTTTTGACTGGCTCAAAGTGAAACCAAGTGGTTGTGGCACATCTGTTTGCAGCTGTCCATGCTGTCCCCTTGCTCTGTAGGGACATCACCTCCAGCATCTTTGGCCATTAGAAAATTAAGACTGTCCTGACCATTTCTGTAGGTGAGTTTACTTTGTAATCACAGGGTCCAGCTTGAGTGTCTTGTCTCCACAGCCTTGATCAGGCTGGGTAAAAAAGTTAAGTGCCCCTCTCTGAACAGAGTGTGTATATTTATTTCAGCTGCATTTTTAACTCTTCTAATTAAACAGGGATGCCACTTTAACTGCAAGGGAAATATTCTCAGCGTTTTGCAGTTATATTTCAAAATCTTGTAATGCTTGTCTTTCTCATCTTTCACTGTGGTTTTTTGGATATTCAGAGATGTGTTTCATAAACACTTCCAGTGCACAGTAACACTGGAAGAGGGATCTAATCCATAGGAGAAAAGCGAGTAATCAGGATTCACTCTTTGTGTTTGGAATATCCAGAGGTGGGCTGAGATAAAAAGGACCTTGTACTAAATATAAATTACAAACGTGCCTGGGTAAGTCTGATGGGTTCTAAGAATATAAAAAGTTCAGAGGGAACAGAACAGAGGAAGGAACTCTCTCTTGTGAAGTTTGTGGCTCTGTGGGAGAAAAGCTTTTCTGCTGTAAAGCTTGAACTTTGTATGGGAGAAACTGTGATTTCAAATCTTTTTATTCAAAGGTGTTATCTGTGCCCTGGCTGAATGGGGTGCAACAATCTTACAGAAAGGACAGGAAATCTATTTTAGAAAACTTCAGCCTGTGGAGTTTAAAGAAAACACCAGTATGTCCCAATGGAAGAAAGCTGAATGTTAGCAACTCTTGCTGTTTTGCAGCTTGTGATAGCTGGCATGTTCTTAAAGCTAGAAATTTTCTTTCAGTGTCATTGGCTGAGAATCTTGTCAAATATTTACTTTTAGAGTAATTTTTCACCCTTGTATAATTGCAGGAAAAGGCTTGTAAAATCATAACCTCCAAAAAATCTTATGCTGCTGGTTTGAAGAAAAAGTGTTAGATAACTTTCCTGGAGGCTTTTTATTTTCTTTTTCTTTCTACTGATATTGTAATCTCGAGAACAGCAGCTGCTTATCTGAGGTGGGGTTTGCTGTCTTGTCTTGGCTGAGGTGCTGGCTAATGATCCAGATTCTGAGAAATTGCAGTGGGAAATTGATAGTAGGATGTGAAGCATTCTCTCTGTTACTTTATTGGTTCAACTGAGCTCAGTAATGAGCAGAAATTGATGAATTAGAGCGAGAGACCTGTATTTAACAGTCCTTTCCAGTGGCTGCCAGTGCAAAGTGTGGCTGTGGAATCAGAGCCTTCTGGCTACAGCCTCCAGAGCCTGGTAGGAGGTTGGTTCTTGGAGAGAAGAAAGCTCAGGAGGACTGAGGAGCTGTGTGGAGTTAAGGTTTTGCTCAATGTAGAAGGCAGCAAACCGTGTCTTATGAAAAATAAATCAGAATAAGAAATCTGTCCTATACTGAGACTTTGAATTTTTTAACTTTTGCAGATCAGCCTTCAAATGTAACTTGATGGAGGTATCAGCCCCAGTCTTGGCTATATATTAGCAGTTTCTCTTCTTGGGGACTCCAAAGCAGCACATATTGGAATTTTTGTTACTGTCTTTGCCACTGACAATGTGTGATCACATATATGTGATGCTACTTCTTTGTGTCCTAATTTACCTCACAAGATAATGTTTGGTGTTTCCAAAGTGCTATGAAATTTTTCTGACAGTTTTGAAGAAAAATATTTGTTAAATTAATACTCAGCCATACCAGATGGGAAAGATGAGAGGAGAGAAAATAGAGCAGAGTATTTCAAAACTGGGGGTGTACTATGTTCATATTTAAAACTCATTAATTTTCAAGTGCTGAATGCTACAATCCATTTTTTTAAAAAATGGGGAAAATAAAAAAATCTGGCATGTGCTTAAATATTTAATGTTAAGAACTTTGGGGGTATGTTCAGCTTATTTCACCTGCAGCTATTCTTGAAGTTCACCCAGTTCCATTCTGACTTGGACTGATGCACTGGCTGGTTTGGCAGCCCCAGAGAGGTCATGCTGGTTCTGTGTTTTGAAAGAGAACACCTGAAAATGGGAACATTCAAGGGAGGGGATGCAGTAGGCCCAGAACTTAAGATATCAGCTGTGACAGTTTGCAGTTTTCAAGTGGGCATGAACAGAAGTCAAAATACAAAGCAGTGCCTGTTCCCACACGAATCAATTCTGTCTGGCTGTACCTGGAGCAGGTGTACAAAGTCTTTGCACTAGACCTTGTTAGACATGTGTTTGTCAGACTGTGCAGAGCAGGACAGCACAGAGGCACCCACATCAGGCTCTGTGCAGCTCGTGGTCTGAGTTAGGCACAGCCACGGGGGGACTCTGCAGGGGCATCACTGCTCTGGGGGGGCAGAGCTAGGGCAAGGGGGCTCTTGTATATGCAGGTGCCACTCAAGGGGAGATCAGCTTTCAGTGGAGCCACCATGCTGCAGTGGTAGCGGCAAAAACACACGTTTTCTCAGTTATGTGCAACAAAGAAGTTAAAATAACAATCCAGAATCCTATTTTTCAATCTGTGCTAAGATTGGCTTTTGACTTCCTGTTCTCTAATGGGAGGGATTAGGCCCTTTATGTTTTGAAAGAGACTGAGCCAATTCCCGTTGCAAAATTCCAACAGATCAAATGAATGAATAAAAACACTCAGGGAAAACTTGGTTTGTCGGAAAGGCACCTTCCTTAGTGCTGCCATCACTTCTCTGTCATAGGAATTGTCTTTAAGCTGTAATTGCTTCTCACTGACAAAGGCTTCTGGCTACGTATGGAAAGATTTGTGAAACGCTGCCTCTCTGTAAGCTGGCGTGGTCTGTGCCGGCAGGCAGGAACCAGAGCTCCTCCTCCGTGCCAGTGCCAGGGACTATTGGCTCGTTCAGCCTGGAATGCTCTCTGCAGTGCACGGTCACTGGGCTCTGGGAAGGCAGCAAAGCATCTTCCTGCAGTGGTGTTTTACATAACATTCCTGCACACTTGCAGGGGGTGGCTCACAGAGCACATACTGGCTGTCACAGCAGTAACATCTCCTCACGCCCTGCTCGTGTTCCTGTGCTCCTGCAGGAAGGATGGGAGGCTTGGCACAGGGCACTGGGGGTGGCTGCAGCTGGATCTCTGTCTGTCTGTGCATTTCTGTGCTGTATTCACACCGTCAGACAGGGCTGGGGCTGTCAGTGTTACAAAACAGCGTGTGAAACACCATTCAGGGCTCCTCTTCATAAGCCTGGGCTGTGCTGCTGTCAGTTCTTAAAAACCCAAAAGCAAGGAAAGAAGAAAAAGCCAAACCTTGGCTACTGTGTCCCTGGCACGAACAGCCCAGGGCCAGCAGGGCATGTGCTGGGAAGGGTGCTCTTGGGTCCCTTCCTCAGCAGCATCACCTGTCTGGATTTCCCTGACAACAGCCCAGTTCCTTTGTTACAGGGGTGCTGTTTGTCCAGCTGGTGTCAAGAGACATTCACCACATTTTCCAAAATATTAGAATTGCCTTACTAGAAAAGGGTGAGTCTGTTCCCTGTTTCAGGGTTTCTTTGGTTATACTATTTTTCTCAGTTTATGCTCTACATGTTAAATTCTAGCTGAATGTTAAATTCTAGTTAAATGAGATGAAGAAACATCCTGCAGATTGCATGACATTAGGGTTAAACATCTCAAATGGGTTTTAATACACTGAGAATTTATGTTCTTGCTAGCCATAGTTGTGGTGACCTTGTTGGGAACTTTGTTTTACCATTTTTCTGTGGGTTATTGTCTCCACAGCACGATATGCTCCCCCACTTAGTGCTGCAACCATGTAATATATACTTTTGGAGTGGTGTCCCATCACAGGAATGTCTGTGGAAATTGTGGTCTCAGTGTGACAAAAGCAAAACCTTCTGTGTTTATTTTGTTCCTATTTTTATTTCTGCAGAGGAAAAAAAGTTAACCTTTAAAAGCAAACATTTTAAAAAAAAAAAAGTTGACAAACATTTTGCTTTAAAAAAGGTTCACAATTTATACTTGGGGATCAACTGGGGTTGAAAATCACTGCGGCTGTCTTCATGCAAGCTGTTCTGGCTTTGAGCTTCCAGTTTAATGTATGCAGTCTGCCACATTAATTCTTGAAGTAGCTCTTAAGTGGGAAGTTGTAAAAGGGGTGATCTTGGACCAACATACTTTTGAAAATAGGAACTTGAATGTTGCAGCAGGAGACACGCGTGTTTGGTTCCTTGTGTCAAAACGGTCTCAAGTAAATAAGCAATTTTATAATAATCTCCAAAATTGTGAAAGGGGTTAATAAAAGCCCTGCAACTTTTTGTAGTGTAGGGAAAGCTACTCATAAAGTCAATTCAAGTATCTGGGAAAGGGCAGTAAGGGAGGAATGGAGGGCAGTGATCCTTAAGCCTATGGGTTTCATTGATGTGGGAAGGAGTGAAGGGTTGGAAATGCAAAGTGAATTCAAGAAACACCTGAGCTCCTTTGTGCAGAGCAAAAAGGCTGGGCTGGAACTTAGAACCGCTTGAGTTCGGAGTATGAAGGATCTGGGACCAGGTGAGGGGTTTTTCACTATAAGGAACACCTTGTGTTCAAATATTTGTGGCATGAGTATGTCCTTCTAGTGTAATTTTTCAGCTGTGTGGGACATAGGCTGACATGTGTTTACTTTGGCTATGACCACAGGTGGGGTTTGTTGTGTTTTTTACCCCCACTGTTTCCAGTCACCAGGAATAGGCTCTCAGCAGCTGATAGCTTTATGAAATGAAATCATGGCAGGTAATGCTGGGAGTGCATCCAGAGAAATTACACTGTGCTGTAGTTTTAGGAAGGTAAAGTATTTCTAATAATAGGAAATGGAGGAGAAGGGTCTTTAGCCAGAAGTCACGATTTCAGGTTTCATGTTCTGACTTTTTCATCGCATCTGGGCAGAGAGTGGGGCCTGTGTTGCTAACAGGCCCAGCTGTGGATCCTGTGCTTGTTTAGGGGGTTGGTTTTGCACCAGCTAATGCAGAACTGCGCAGCACCTAACTCCAGAAATAGTAATTCCTTGGTGTCACAGCAAATTCCTTTTTCCCTTGTGTTATTGAGATGCTTGAGTGCTCTTTAGGATTATTACTGGAAGCACACACTGAATGTCAAATGAAGCACCGCATTGACCAAAGCTAAAACAAAGCTCCTGCCATCTTGTCTTGGCATCATCCCCTGAGTCCCGAGCACAACTTTGGGGAAAAACGTTGGTATTCCATAGTTTTCCAGGGGGTAGGAAGGAAAGGGGGGTGGTGGGGCGGGGTGTGTACTTAAAAGCTGTTTTTTTAACAGAATGAGTGTAAGCATTGCCTGTTTCACCAAATGGAGCACATTCCATCACTGGCCGCATCCCTTCGGGCACTCCGGGCTGATGTCGCGGTGCTGCGGGGGAGGCGCTTTGCTGCGGTGCTGCCCCGCGCATCCTCCCGCATCTCCGCTCATCCCCGCGGGCATCCCCGCACATCTCGGCTCCCCCCCCGCATCTCCGCTCATCCCCGCGGGCATCCCCGCGCATCCCGACTCTCCCCCCCCCTCAGCATCCCCTCCGCGCATCGCCGCCCCGCCTTTCCCCGCTCAGCATCCCCCGCTCCCCTATCCATTCACCCACCCCCGGGCAGGGCCCTTTGCCTTCCCCGTTTCCCCGTGTCGCCATTCCAAGGCAGCAACAGCTGAACGGGCTGTTTGGCGCGGGTGCCTTTGGTTCGGGGAGCGAGGCAGGGCGAGCGGCTGTGAGGAGAATCCAAACAGCCCCCCCGGGCTGTGGCTCGGCGAGGTCAGGCTTCTCCTCTGCCGGGTTTGAAGAGTGTGCTCGGCAGTCAGATTTTCCCCGCGGAGAGGAAGGGAGCCGGGCAGATGGCGAGAGGGGGAACGCACGGACTGAGGCTCCGCCCGGAGCGGGAGCAGCGGGCCGGGCTGGGGCTGCCTCCCACTTTGCGGGAGCCTTTACGAGTTAATGCCTCTGTTCCACTCGAAATAGCCAATGGTCTGTGCAGGGTTCAGCGGCCAAGGGATCCTTTAGGAGTAATCGAGGAAAGCAGGAGGTTTCTAGACTCTGAGACTGTGGGGTTTTTTTCCCCTTTGACTGATTTTAGCATTTTTGCCGGCAATATGAAACTGCAAAGAGGGACAGAAGGAACAACTGTGGGTAGCAACACACAGTCTTTATCTGAAGGGAGCTCGGGAGAAAGATGGAGAGGGACTATTTACAAGGAACTGGAGTGACAGGACAAGGAGGAATGCCTTCAAAGTGCACAGGACAGGGTTAGAAGGGATATTGGGAAGGAATCCTTCCCTGTGAGGGTGGGGCAGAGGTCCTGGTGGGGAACAGGCCCCTAAGCACAGAGTCCTGGATTTGCACTCTGGGAACATTTTGCAGTGAGGTTTTGAAAGCCATCACACCTCTTCTGCATCCCACACTCTGGTGGCCCGAGGAGAGCTGCTGCATCCTTGTTTTCTGTCTCCTTAACAAACTGCCAATGAACTGCACTTCCCATGGCTTCAGCAAGGTTATTGATCTGTGCAGATCGTTATTGCAGCTGCTGAGCAGATCTTTGCTGAAGGGTTTGAAGGTGAAAAAACGGGATGTGTTGTTTTTTTTCTCCTGTGCTTTTCTAAATTCACTCTACTTTATGTATCTCATTATTATTTATGAAATAAAAATACCTGTTTGGCAGTTTTTACATATTTTCATGGTATTGTACTTCACAAAGGAGAGCCTGATTTATCTTTCCCTTGAGGAAATTAAATGTCTTAAATGAAAGGTTGTCATGAATGACCAATTTCAGCTAAAGGGATCTATGTGATGCTTTCTGGAACTTGCACGGAATTGGCTTTGCTCTGGAGGGCTTGCACAGAATGTTTAGAACAACACGAAGGAAAAGACTTTTGTGTCTTCAGGAAGAAAGTTCTGCAACTTGCGCTCCTCATCCAGCCACATTCTGGGCTTCCAATATTGAGCAATAGTTTGATTTCCTTACCAGGCTGAGATAGTAAAGATGCTCCACATGGAGAATGGAATCCAGCTCCTGTACGGAGTGCAGGGTAAAGTGTATCTGGTGTGGGAGACTGGGCTCTGAAACTCGGTCTGAGAACTGGAATGGTTGGACATTACTGTGTTTGCCTTAGGACAGAAACTATCCTTTTCCTGAAGAGGAGAATTTCCACCCATACTCTGGCTTTGGCAATGAGTGGTTTGGGCTCATTAGCACAAACCTGCCTTTGTTGGGGGTTTGGGGTGGTGTGCCAGGCTGGCTCTGATGTGGTGACAGCTTCCTCCTGTGATGGAGAGAAAAGTGCCCTGAGGGGAGGAAGGGGGAGCACAGCTGGAGGGGCTGAGGTTTTAACCAGAGCTGCAGGCACGGCAAGAATTCCCTGATGCAAATGCGGGCTCTGCTGGGACTTGCTGCTCCTTGGGACCTGCCGGGCAACCTCCCTGCCCCGCTTCCCGAGGTGCTGCAGTGTGGGGAGTTTGCAGGGCTGTTGTTGGGGGGATCTCGGTCTTCAGCCCCGTTTGAAGTGGCTGGTTAAAAGGCCATCCCTTGGTGCTGGTTAAGAAGCTTCTGAGAAGTTGGTTTAGTTGGCTGAGGATGAGCCCCAGCGCTGGTTTCACACTGATGGGTTCTTCCTGTGTGTGTGGATGCCACACTGTGTTACACCCTCAGTGCCATCCGCCGTCACTCAGCACAGGCTCCCAGAGCAGCTGAGTTTTGTTTTCTTGGCCCGGTGGGATTGGTAGCCCCAAAATGGAAGAGAAGGGTCACCATGGGAGGCAGCCTAAGCCTAAGCGGTCTCTGATGTGGCAGTGGTGGGCATCAGGCCCCTTGTTCTCCTTATTAAATGAGTTTCTTAGTTCGTGGTAAATCTCTAACAGAGAACATGTGGCAAGGATTTGTTGTGCTTGGCATTGGAGTTGAGCATGAAGAATGTTTTGGTTCTTCAGTTCATGCCTTTCCCCAAAGTGCATGTCTTGAATCCTCTTGCATTGTGCTGGATGGGCTGGTGGGACTCAACAGGAGGCTGGTTGGAAAAGTCAGACTTGATGGGTTTTGAAGAAATAAGTTTTAGTGTTGAACTTCAAATGTCTTTTAGTAGAAATTACAATTATTTTACTGTTGTTACATAAAACTATATTAAAGGTCGAGAAGAATTCAAATAATTTTTGAAGTTTTGCTGGAAAAAAATGAGGTTTGCTTGACTTTGAAACTGCTAAAGAGGTTTCAGCTTTTGCTCTGTTTTGATTACTACAGTCAGTCTAGGTATTGATTTTAATGCCTGCAAGAATGATCAGAGCTGAAAAATAATTATTGCTGGATAGCCAAGAATCTGGTTTTATCTTTGACAGCAAATATCAGATGTATGTTGCAGGTCTCTGTGGAGAGGTGCTGCTTGGCTTTCCTTGGATACCTGCAGCCGTGCTGATCCACTCCAGAAAGCCTGGCAGACCTTCCCTGTAAACCAACTGGAGCCAATTTGTTCATTGGTGTCAAGGGGAAGGTGCATTAGTGCTGCTTCAGGTGGTAGGCAGCAGGTGTGAGAGACGTGGGTCCAGGAGCTCTGGGAATGGGAATAGTGTTTCAGGCAAAGTCATCACCACAGTCCAGCTCTGAGAAGGCAGAATTGATCCACAGCCGAGATCAGAGGGATATCCCAGGAGAGTCACTGCTGAATCGCCAAGGCTGTTCATTTGGTAGCCTGAAAGGAGACTTAATTTTTTTTGTGGGTCTGGAGTGATCCCTGTCAGAGTCAGAAGGAAGGTCCAAGTTTCCAGGGACACAGCTCGTGGAGGGGCAGCTTAGTTTTCCTACATGAAATAGCATCCCTCCCCCTTCTCTCAGGTAATCTGCTCTTCCCTCTGTCTGTGCAAGTAGCTCCGTGTTTTAGCTGTAACGCTCAGGCACCCCGCAAATAGCCTGGCTAACCATCCTGCCTGGAACAGGGTCAGAAATGCCGCCGGTGATGCCGAGCCTTTCAGCTGTGGGGGGCTTGGGGGCCGCAGCAGTGCCCTGCCCCGCGGAGAGCCCAGCCCGCTGTGCCTGTTCGGAGCCGCCCTGTGGGGACAGACCCGCCTGGCCCAGGGACAGATGGGGGGACTCTGCAGCTGGGCTGGGCTCCTGCTCCCTCCGGGCAGCTGCCCTACATCTGCCCGAGAAAATCAGTACTGAAGTGCATTTCTTGACCATCTTGTAGATACTTGGGTGGAAGGGGAATGATTTTTCATGTCCACATCAGCAGTTCCTGGAGCACTTGCCCTAAAGGTGGTGTTGCTGTGTGGGCTGACCCGAGCCCGGCCGTGGCAATGACCCCCCCACCCCGGGCCCAGCAGCTGTTTCTCCTCAGCCCAAGGGACAGTGTGAGTGACTGACTGTGAACTGGGCTGTTTCCTGGGTGTGATACACCTGGCAGGGATCGCCCTGTGACCCAGCTTTGCCGTTCAGTGCTGGGTTGCAGTTGGCAGAGTGACCACTGCTGCTAAATGGGTCACTTTGCCCCTGCTCTGTGTTTGCTGTTACCAGCTGGGGCCTGGCTCTTGGGGGCTTCAGGCTGCCCTTCCCAAGGGTGCTTTCAGTGCCTCCCACCGTGTGTCACACCACTGGTGTCCCTGGATAACTTGGCTGCCTGTTGAAACACAACTGACTGAAGTCTCTACAGCTGCCACCAGAAGTTTTAGTCTTCCAGGCATGATTCTACATGCCAGTGCTTTTGTTTGCCTGCAAGTGCAGAGTTGTGTGGACTTGATTTTTCTTGCAAATGTTTTAATCCTTTCATTACTGCTATTTGATCAGGCTTCATCTGAACACGCCTTACTGCCTTCCAAATGCTAAATTCCTCTGTAATTCCTTTAATCTTTATTTCCTTAGTTTATTCCCTCATTGTTGGATCTTTAAGGTAATAGAATCCAGGGGTACAGGGCAGCTCAGCAGAGGGCCGGGATCTGGCCTTTTTAACATGGGGACACACAGGAATCAGTGATCTAGAGGTGAAAAGCTATTTGCTTCTACTTAAACCTTTTTCTTTTGATGACTTCAAGAGGCTTTGGAATTGGAGGGGCTGTGTCCGTGGAGAAGGTGGATTGCTCTGGGCAGGGCTTTCTGCAAACCGATTGGTGGCCAGCTCATTAAGCTTAATTACTGTAATTCACAGCTCTGTTTCTGCCTTGTCTGCTCCCGGTAGGACCAGTGGCAGCATTGCCCTAGAAATAGGGACAATTTTACTTGGAATATTGGAGTGACCTTTACCTTTTCCTTCTCCCTGCATTTATTTTGGGGAACATACAGACAATGTTTGTATTCCACAGTGAACTGCCACAGCTGGCTGTCCCCACAGCTGCTCTGCTGCACGTTCCTTCTCCAGGTAGAGGGTGCAGGTCCGTGGGACCCCCTCCCCTCCCCCCGTGCAGTGAGCACAGCTCCAGGAGCCAGGGCAGCTCACAGGATAAATCAGGATTTCCCACTTCAGTGGGGCCTCGGTGTGTGCAGAGCCAGGGGCGGTTCCCAGGAATCGGCAGAGGATGCTCAAGAAACGTTTGTAAGCAGACACACAGCTTGAAACACACGAGAATTAAATACAAATAAATGGAGATTACCTTTAAATAGCAAACTACCCTCTGGAAGGAGGCGAAGTTTTAGAGCCTGGAGGGCACCAGCCTCGTGGGAAAGACAGGCTCCTCCTTTTCCATCGAGACTGGGATTTTAGCTAGAGGTTTGGATTCCTGTGCCACAGAAAAGTGATTTTATCTCCTCAATTCAGGATTAATCAATTATTTGAATTCTTCAGAACCCCAGGAGCAAAACCAAATCCCTTTCTGTATTTCTTCTGTAGTCAGTATTTTCCAGTGGTACTAATTCATTTGCATTTCTCTGCGCTTTAAAACTAATTTCCCCTGTGTTCTACTCTATTTTCATCTGCTCCATATTAACCCAGCAAAAATCTGTAGAATCAGGTGTGAGAATAAACACCTTCCCATTTTCAGCATGGGTTATAAAGTCAGTTATTGCTATTGGAGAGCAACTCCAGTTCTGAGATGCTGATTCCTATATAGGTACTAAGTATGCAAATAATTAATTTTTGATAACCAAAAGGTTTCTAGGAAAGTGCCTGGATTATTGTTAGTGGTTTGTACTTTGGGACATTGTGACTGTGTTACATCTCAGGTCTTTGGCTGGCAGCAACGTTTATTTCTGGGATTTGATCAGGGGAGTTTGCACCCAGGTGATGGCTTTGCACCCAGTACAGTATGGAGTAAGGGAAAAATATGCCTGTTTTAAAAATGCCTGTGGAAAAGCTCAAGATGGAGATCCCACTGCAAAGTCTGTAAAGGGAAAAAGAAGCGCCAAGCTTATGGTGAAAGTAAAGCTGCATGGCTGTAACCATGGAGACAAAAGCTCTTCTGATGCAGAAATAAATGAACACAACCTTTTCATATTTATTAGTGGGACTGATGATGAAAGATAAAGTCAAATTAAAATATAAAGCAATACAGACAGAGCGAGTTGCTGCCTCTGCCCCTGCAATGCAGGTTATTGTAATGGATCATTACAAATGAGCTGGGGTTAGAGAGGGAAATTAGTTATGAAAGGAACAAAATACTCTTACTTATACCAACCTGTTATCCACGTATCAGCTTCTTTATTAAAAAACTAGAGAAACAGTGGGACACAACATATTCCTGAAATCTTTTGGTTCTGATAAAAATGGAAATAATACCACAGCTTTGGATGAGATGTGTGTGCTACACAATGGGAAACTTCCCTGTAACTGTACTAGTCAACATTTGACACCTGCTAACTTCTTGGTGGCAAGAATGGCAGAATTTTCCTATAAAAATACTGGGTGAATATTCAGGCTTGTCTTGAAAATACATGTGCAAGGGTCAGGTATTAACTGGTGGGTTGTTAGTGCAGAACTGTCACTGCAGGACGGGGGACAGGAGCAGGAAATGCCACGGGAGCTCATGCAACAAACCTTCCCTGCACATCTTTGACAGGATGCTGCAGAAATGTTTGGGTTGAGTAGAAACCCCCGAGTAGGGAAAGGATTCAGCCATGACCCCCCAGGAAAAGGCTGAGCTTAAGGGTGGCTTTGGTGTGTGGTGCACTAGGCAGGGAACTGTTCAGCTGCCTGTCCCTGCTGGGAAATCCCAGTTCCCTTGGGGGGAAAGCCGAGTGGCTGTGCCTGAGGGTGCAGGGAGAGGAGCAGAGAAGTGAGGGAGGTGTGCTGAGCCACAGCAGCACTGCAGGGGTGTGAGGGTGTCTGTGTGTGTGTCTGTGTGCACACGGGGGTTCCAGCACAGCTCTGCACAGACAGCACCAAACCCGGGGGTCTCTGTGGGGGATGGGGCACAGCAGCTCCCACCCGGGCCCTGCTGCCAGTGAGGTGTGTCTGGAGACAAGGTCTGTGCCAAAAACCTGCTGCTCAGTCTCAGCTGCTCCAGCCTGCCCAACTCAGAGTGGATTTTAAGACAGAAAATGCACTTTTCTTCACTTCAGGTAAAGTGGGTGAAACAGAGTCTTCAGAGAAGAGTCTTAGTGGTCTTTGTGCTGCTGTGCTCCTGAAGCCTGGGCAGGCTCCTGCTTCAGGGGCTCCCACAGACCTTTGTAATGGCTCCAACATTTGGGTAATTTCCAGCTCATAAAGTCATAATGGTGTGGCGGGTTAAATTACACAAACTGGGGTTAAGGTTCTCCCAGTTTTATTGGGCTATTTACCTCTTCTGCTTTTTGACTTCCTCTAAAGTGTGGTTAGCCTCAAATCTGAGAGGAATCTGTCCCAGCCTCAAATCCACAGCTGAAGAGTAACTGGTTTGAAATAGTAGAATGTTTATGTCAAAACTTAAACTAACCCCCCTCCATCCTTGACATTCTGGTAAGAGACTGGTTTTGTGCAAGACCTTTCATTTAATCACTATATAAAATGGTATTTCCTGGAATTTTCTGGCAAATGAAGCACTCCTAGAGAGTTCGTATTTCAGTCTTACTATTCACTGACTACACCCATGAGCTCAGAATATTTAACTTACAACTACAGAGCTTTACCTTGCCAGATATTGAGACAGAGCTGATGCAGGTTGATAAAAGGATACCAAGTTGCTTGTGCTGTTGCTCAACAGATAAAGGCCCTGCTGTACTTTAAGTTTTTTGCAAATA
This sequence comes from Acropternis orthonyx, assembly GCA_035583155.1. Classification (NCBI taxonomy): domain Eukaryota; kingdom Metazoa; phylum Chordata; class Aves; order Passeriformes; family Rhinocryptidae; genus Acropternis; species Acropternis orthonyx. The sequence continues at coordinate 13,867,095 of JAWWEU010000053.1, read as the reverse complement.
CATTTGTAAAATCCCTTAAAGCCGAGGTGAAGGACACAGAATCAATTTTGAAATGTCTCAGATTTCAGCCAGCAGCTTCCTGCAACACAGTGGGAGGAAGGAACACAACGAAGGTTTCTTAGAAAGGACTCAGCTTTTCCAGGACTTCTGCCTGGGATACAGACCCAGCCCCCGACAGCTCCGAGTGGTCCTTACCAAACTCCCACCTGATTCACTGAAGGTGTTCTCCACAAAATGGTTTGGAAAACGTGCTCACAGAATGAGTTGAGGCTCAAGTTTTCTTTTAAAGCAGAGAAACACAAGGAGCTCTTTTGGTGATGTAAATGCCAAGGTGTTTTTCCTGTATTGTTCTTGAAACATCTTCTACCCCTGGAGTTCGAACTGGGAGCCGGCCAGTCCAACTTCCACTGCTCTGAGGTAAAAAAGCACAACAAAGTTGTGTCCCTTCTGTGAGAGAGGAAGGAAGGAGACAAATCTAAATCAGCTCCAGGTACCTGTTTTCAGTCATCACTTCACAGAGTTACTTCAACAAACCCCAGAGGTGCTCACTGCAGTGTCAGCAGCACACGGAGCCTCAGCTTTGCCTCCCGGGGCAGGTACAGTCACCCCCACCGCGCTGCTCACACCTCTCTGAAATGGTTTTGCTGTTTAAACTGCTGGAAAACACAGGATTCTTCCCTCCTTTGCAACATCAGTGAAAATTTCACAGGTCAGTGTAGTTCTTGTAAAGTATCAAACAACAGGTACTGGGATTTACGAGTCCAACTCACTGCTCTGATGAAGAACAGTTTTGTTCTCACCACAATTAGATTCTCCTTGCTCAGTCCTGTCCCCTTGCCCTGCCCAGCTGTTCCCTGCACATGTGCCACAGTGCAGGACTGGCTTGGCCAAGCAAATCACAACTTTGGATAAACTCATTTTCTGGTATTCAAATTCCTTTTCCTCCCAAGCCAAGGCCGTGCTCCTCCCTGTGGGAATGGTCAGTCTTCCAGCACTGCCCCTCTCCTGTCCCTCAGTGCTCCAGACACAGCTCTGGGGGAGGCTTTTAGAGGTGAAAGCAGTTTCCATTCATTGAGTACAAAGGGATGGAAAAGGCAGGGAATTCACAGCTCTTGTTTCCCCAGGACGCAGAACAAGCAAACCACTACAGTCCTATTTATAACTCCATGTTCTACAACACTGAACAGGAACAACGAACTTCAGCCCAAGTTGGTTTTGCAGATTTTCAATATCCTTGAAGGCCATCAATCTATTCAGTAAGTACGGAACAGGCCCCAGCAGGGCCGTAGAGCACTCAGAAAAATGAAGGAGAAAAAGAAGGAATGAATATAGCAAGGTGGGATTTACCAACCAGGAATGGAGCACTTGCATGTAATAAAGCAAATATTTACATTAAGCACAATACAGCAATTTATTTAGATGCTTAAATGAAGAATACAAAGGGAAATAAAGATCACAAAATTATACATACTACAACAGTGTGTCATATATTAGATGGTATAAATGAATACAACACCTTGTTGGTGTTAACTAAAGATAAAACTAAATATCCAAACCCAGCACTTTGTCTCAGTGTGCTGCTTCAACACAATACACTTTTATACAGATCTAAAAGGTGTCAAAATTAGTAGCTGCAAACTTGTTTCTTGCATGTGATTTTTCTTTTTTAGCTTAAAAGATTTCAGAAAATGGCTCTGAAATACGTTTGTCATCAGTTGTCATGTCAAGGATATTCAGAACAAGAAAATTCTATAATACAACAGAGCCCAGATATATTTTTATGTTGCTGGCCTCTGGTTGGAGATTGTACAAGGTTATGTGCAAAAACTAAGTTTGTCAAAATTGATACTAGAGCAGTCTCAAGCTTTGCTAGGGAAACTAGATACAGCATTTATTACACAGCAGGGCAACACTAAAAAAGAGAAACAGATCTATGATGGGTACACAAGAACAGTTCCATAAGCTTCACTTGAATAGGTCTAAAAGACTGTACAAATATACATTTCAACTATTCAGAATGATACATGACAAGTCCGTTTCCCCAGAGTCTGCTATACAGGGGCGGCGGGTGGCGGCCGCGCCGCCGCGGGGGCGTGTTGGAAGGACACAACTCAACATGGACAGGGTGAGATAAAGGTTGGAAACGCAGACGAAATAAACCTCTGCTTTTCTCTGTGTGCATTCTGGAGCCACCAGCGTATCCATTTCACATTAAGTTCCCGTACTCATCCCGGCAGGAGTTCCGGAGCCGGAGCAGCCAGGAGCGCGGGTGGGCGCCGCGGGACGGCGGCGGTGCCGCGGGCCGGGCCCCGGGCGCAGCCCCGCGGGGCGGGAGTGTGGGCCGATGCCGGGTGGCGCCCCGGCCGCTCACGCCTGCTGGCTGCTCAGCTCCACGCCGGGCAGGCTGCCGTGCATGGGCTCGCCCACCGCGCCCGCGAAGCCCGCGCCGTGCTCGCCGTCCAGCGCGCTGCCCTGCCACGGCCCCGCCTGCCCCGCCAGGCCGCCCTCCACCTCCGAGGCGCCCTTCCACTGCGACTGGTCCTTGGACCAAAACTCTTCTACTTTTCCATAGGAACGATTCTTCCACTTTGACCGCTCTTCATCGCTCTCGGATCTGCCCCCTTTGGGCTCCGCAGCTGCTTTACTGCTCCTGGCGTCTTCACTTTGGGAGGATTCGTCTGTCCACACTTCTGGTTTTACTTCCGATGTATTATCTTCAAAATCCGAGACCTGCTGGGAACCGGGCCCGCTTTCAGACTGGGAAGCTCCATCTTTCCATTCCCCAGCATCATCCTGATCACCTTCACTATCCGAAACATCCCCTGCCAGTTTTCCTGGTTCTTCAGCAGCAATAATCTCTTCATATTTAGTACTTTCCTCCTGTTTTTGATCAGACTTCTCTGGAGACTGTAATGCATTTTCTTCCATGATTTCCTTGGATATGCCATCCTCGGGGTTCTCTGCTGTGCCATCAGATGAGGGTTTCCCACCAATGTCAGAGTCGCGCTGACCAAACGGGCTACGGCTTTCATTATATTCCTCCTCTATATTTTCATAGCTGTCTGAGGAACTTTCATTGTCTTTTTCTAAGTTTATTTTTTTATCAACAGTCTTACTGGCATTGACTCTGGAGTTCTTTTCATCGTGGTTTTCAAACAGCCACTCAGCATCAAAGTCCATTTCGTGTTTGACTTTGTTCAGCTCTTTCATGTTAAAGCCGAGCAGCACCCCAGGCTTGTACTTCTCACAGTCCCGAACACATTTCTTCCTTTTGTTACTGAAGTGAGAGGCGATATCAGACTTCCAGAGCCACAGACTGGCCGCCAGCTTCTCGATCTCTCTCCTCGTGGGGTAGGGTTGCTTATTGAAATATTTTGTAAGAAATGTTTTCCTGGCTTCGTAGGAATCATCTTCATGACCCTTGGGGTCCAGTGCTAGAACTACGGGTTCTTCAGGCTTCTCCTCAAAGGCAGAGGGGGAGTCCTCATCCTCCATCTTCCTCTTCTTCATCAGGGGGAACTCCATGTGCTCGTAGGTGCGTTTCACGGGCGCCATGGTGGGGGACTGGCCGAGCCGGGACGTGCCCTTGTCCTGGCCGTTCTGGGTCTTGCCCACCCCTCTGCAGTGCACCAGGTGCAGGGTGATGGTCGAGGCCGTCATGTTACTCGTGTACACCCCGAGGCAGTGGATGCACTTGTAGGTCAGCTTCTTCTCCACCGGGTGAACTGTCTGGATGACCTGGTGCCTCTCCCGTAGGTGATGCGCGAGAGCATCAGAGATGGGTCCTTTCAGGATTGAAAAGCACAGAGGACACAGAGTTTTCCCCACATCTTTTTTGTAGGGCACTGCTGCTTGTGGAGAACTTTTGACGGGTACGTCAGACTTCTCCTGGATTTTGGGCTGTGGTTTTGGCGGAACGGGGGGAGTGTTCTGGGCATGGTAAGCTACGGATTCGGCGGGAGCATCGCGCAGGTTGTAGGTGGTTACAAGGAGATGTATGTTCGTGTGACTGCCCTGCTGCAATGTCAAATCAAAGGTCAGAGTGGAATCAGTCTTAGGTCCCATTTCTTCGTCCACGTGCACCATTCTCATGTGAGCAGCCATCTTCTCCACGTCGTTGAAGGTGGAGCGGCAGTAGGGGCAGGACAGGCCGTGGATCAGCATGTGGTTGAGCAGCGTGTCGGTGGGCAGGTAGCGGTTACAGTAGAGGCATTTGCTAGTGAAGTTGTGGATCTTCATTATGTAGTTGGCCACTGCAGGCACCTTCTCAGCCTTGTGCTCCTTTTCAAAGTGGACACTGTACACGTTTTCAGGGAACAGCTCGTTGCAGATTGTACAGATTTTCCACTTCTGTGTGGACGATGTGTTGACAGCGGAAGGGCCTGTGGCAGCCACGGGAGATTTGGAGCCAGACTGGCCCAAAGCTCTGGTCGCTGCCTGTGACTGGGAGAGCGAGGTCTGTTTGAGCTGCCCTGAGGACAGCGAGGAGGAGTTGGCAGACTGCAGCGAGTACCTGGCTGAGGCCTGGGACCTCTGCTCCCCTCCAAGAGTGTAAGGCCTTCCGTTCCCACTCGCTGAAAACTGTTTCATGGTTTGTGATTGTTGGGAAAGAGAAACGGGCGAGTTTCCACTGAGACTGAGCCTCCCCCCTGGCTGCCCAACGTAACTCGGGGGCACCGATTTGACCCCGTAATTGTTCTGTTGCAGGTGAACATTTGACATCATATTCACTCCTGTGGAATTTAACGTAGGCTTTGGTATAGTGAGTCTGTTCATCATCTGCTGTGACGAGAGAGACCGGACGCTTCCAGTGGAAAGGGCACCCATCCTCTGGGGGAGTCCCATAGGCTTTTTATCCTGGGGTTTTGGAGCTATGAGCATCAAAGGCTTAGACCGTGGAACCACTACGTTAGTGTGACCTATCATCGCCGTGACCTGGTATCCGATTCGCTCGTGGTCTTCGATCACGTGCTGCACTAAAGCTTCGTAGGACTTCGGCATGAAAAGGCATCGTTTGCAGTGGATACCCCCCTCCTCTCGGGCACCGGAGCTCAGCGCAACTGCACCATTGAGGGACTTTTCCCCTCCCTTCGCTACGTAAGGAGCAGCAACGTGCTGAAAATGTTCCCTGTAAATGTGCTTTCGAACGATCTCGTAGAGCGGGTCGCGGTAAGTGCACTTCTTACAGTAATAAACAGCTTGTTCCACACTGTCAGCCTGCTTGGGTTTAAGGCTCTCGTGTTTGTTTTTATCTTTGAAAGTGCTGATGCCTCCACTTGGTGTACTGGCATTGGGAGCATGGAATATTTTAATGTGCGTTTCCAAAGTCTTTTTATCCGCATTGAAGGTACAGTAGGGACAGTTGAGGAGAATCCTGTTCTCAAAGTCTTCGCTGTGAACGTTCCGGAAGTGGCTTTTGTAGGCTGAAAAGAACTTCGAGGAGAATGGACATGCACTGCAGCAAAAGGGCTTTGTCCGATAGTCCTTGAACAGAGAACAAAGCACAGACTCAATACTGAGCAGCAGATTTTAGAAAAACAACATCCAGGCTCTTCCCTACACAGTGTTTCTAAATGAGACTCACGAGACCCCCTGCAACCGTCTCCAACCTTCCGGTTCGTTTCTTCTCTCCCAGTTCTGGCCTCCTAAAAAGTTTATCATCTGAGCATACACGTGACATGGCAAGTGCCAAGGGGCCCCTCAAGAGTTTAACCATGACCTCAACAGGCAAGGCTGACTCAGAAGCCTCTTTCCCACCAGTCACAAAAGAGCTCCTTCCCTGCAGCAGAGCTGCAAAGAAAGTTCCCCATAAGCTCCTTTCTGGGGGAAAAGGCAAACGGGATTGTTTGAAGAGAGTAAGACTGTATCCAGATGAGATACTTCCCACCTAAATCTGCCAAACTTCTGTGGATGTAAGATGGATCTATAACTTGAGCTATTTCAGTGTCTTTATCCGTTACACACTTTAATATCAAAGATGGAATTCAAAACCTATTTTTGGTGAACAAAAGGATTTCAGCTTACCAAGACACAGACTAAGGCTATGCAAACCCTTAAAGCCACCAAGCCTTTTTCCTTCTGATCAAAGCACAAACCTGGTTTTTAAACCAATCTTGACCCAGGAAAAGAAGGAAACTGAAAATCCCACCCTTGCAGTTTCCCTGCAGCCTTTCCCTTGTTACATTTCATGTGGTGCTGATGCAGTTCTTGTCAACTGATGTAACACAAACCAACCCGTGCACAGGGCAGCAGTGACATGTGTTCAGGTAAACTGATGAGGACAGGTAAAAGGTAAAAAACTGATGGACTACACTTGGTGATCTTCTGACAGGAAGGATGGTGGAATTGTGCTAAGCATGGAAGCAGGTGGGAATGGGCCCTTAGTGTGCAGTTGTTTGACCTGGGCAAGGTTTCTGGACCTGTCAGTTCTCCAGTACTGGCCATCCAGACTCCTGAGACAGACCAGGATTAGAACTTACCACAAAAAAGACAGGAGAAAGCAAGTAGGTTTTTGCTGTGCCTTGAGCTGCTGACACACGAAGGGCCACGGGGAAAACTGCAGGAAAAGCTCTGGCATGTCTGTGAAATGCCCTTTATTAGCACAAACCACCTCACAGTGTCAACTCCAACTCGTACCAACCTGGTTTTTCGTAAGCGATGGGTCCCACAGTCCGACATCCTCCCATGTAGTGTTTTTCAAATAAAAGTCATTAGGTTCAAACTGCTTAAAATCCTGGAGAGGGGGAAGATGGGAAGAGAAGACAGAGAGTCAGAACCAAAGACCAACAGCTCCCTTAAGCAATCCCTGAGAGCTCCCTGGATCCTCCCAGGGGCTGCTGGCAAAGGGCACACGCCATTACCCCAGGGCAGTTGCACCTCCTCGTCGGTGGAGAGCTGTGAACATTCTCTGGATCATAAACCACCTGAAGAACCATTTTCAGTTCTCATCCTCCTGATTAACCCAAGCGTGTAGTTACATAGTCATCTCATTTCAAAGGCAATCCTGAAGAAAAGTAGTCTCAGAGTCTGATCTTTGGGGTTTTTTGGTTTCTTCCTTGCTTTTTTGAGGGGATAGTGGTGTGGTGTTGGTTTGATTGGTTTTGTCTGGATTTAAATTAGTTTCACACAGGAATCCAGATAAAAGTTTTTAAAGCTGGACATGTCTAATGTCCAAGATGACCAATTTTTATTAAACCATTTAATCTGATTAAGTACTTTGGCATTTCACCTTTGGCATGGAAGTCAGCAGCACAGAAGGGCTCAAAAATAACATTTCCCCTGAAATGAACGTTGTCCCAGTTCAGAATTCTCCCTTTAGATATAAGACTGGCCTGGCAAATTCTCCAAGCAGGAAGGACTGGCATTTTCTTTCCCTTATACATCTCATTCAATGCTCTTTGGAGACACAGACAGAAAGCCAAAACCACACGCTGAGGGCTCCAAGGGGTCGGGGGCAAGTGCCAGGGAAAGCTGCGCTTCTGGGGCATCACTGATGGGGTTTGCCCTTAGCAGCAGCACAAACACCCCTCCCTTGCAGGAACTGACATGGGCACAAAGGGATTTTTTACCTTCCTGACCTGCTGTAGCATGGACAGACTCACCTTCTGCCCCCAGGGGCATCCCACACCCCTACCCCTCCCAGTTCTTGCAGCATTCCTGGGTGTTCAGTACCAGGGGCTGTTGAACAACCCAACAATACCTTCAGTGTCACCAAGTCAGTCCCACAGAGCCTCAGGTGTGTCTTGGCTCCACTAAAATTTCCCAGAAGTGTTTAAAGGTACATTTTATCTACAGTTTTTAATGAACTCCTGCTTTGTGTAGAACTTAAAACAGGTCTAAAAACAACGTCAGGCCCCAAATCTCTCACAGTGCCCCTAACTGCGGAGAGCTTTGACTCTAACACTTGGGAGATGCCATACTTACTTCTATATGTTCTTTACAGTATTCCAAACCAATGTCACTGAGGATTTTTTTCACAGTTTTCCGGGCCTTTCTTAAACTGCCAAGGTTGTTGACAGGAAGTTGGAACATAGTTTCTATTGAAAAAGAGAGTAAGAGAAAAGGTTTAAATCAAGAAATTCCAGGACCTGCCTATCATCCCCATTGTAACAGAGGAGGGAATTACATCTTCACATCTGAAAACTGAACTTCTACAGATCAGCTTTTAAAATCAAGCTTACTTTGCAAGTTCTGCTGGATGGCTGAATCCAACTCAGCTAATCTAACAAAAACCTCATCCTCAAGCAAATACAGTTCACTTGATTATGGAAATTATTTCATCATAGCGAGGGGAGAGCCAGACACAGCCTAATATTACTATGGTCTGTGACCACAAAAGCAGCTTTTAGCACCTCCATTCATTTCTATTTGCAGCAATAACTCAAACTGTAATTGCCATGTACACAACACTCCGCTGGCACCTCCCTGGGTGTGGACACTAAACCCGCAGGGGCCGAGCAGCATCTCAAACCACCATCCCAACATTAATGCTGCTCTGGAAATGAGGGATCCTTTACCTGCCCGAGGGCCCTCCTGCCCCAGACCAAAAGGCTTTTCCTCTCCATCCATCCATCCATCCCTAACCTTGTGAGCCATGGAGGGCAAAGGAAGGGGGGAAAATTGTGTAACACCCTGAAATGCTCTCAGGAGCACTGGTGTGAACAGTAGTCAGGGGAAAAAACCCACCATTTCTGCTCAGTTTTAGGAGTTTAACAGTGCAAATACCCCAAGAACAGGAAACCAGGACTTCTCATTTCTATGGCATGACAAAAAACACAGAAAGGAAACAAGGTCTAGCCCCAAATTAACCACAGAGCAGTTTTAACAAACCCCAGATTCTTCACTGCTTTTACTTTTAAACAGATCTTACTATGTAGACAGACTTCCAGTGACTTGCAACTCCAAATTAGCTCTTCACCACTTGCTACTCTTACTAGCACTTCAAATTGCAGATGGAAATAATTGCAGTCACTATTCTAAAAACAGTCAGAATGTCTGACACATCCTCTCATCACATGACTGATTTTAAAATCAATTTTAACGTTTAATAAAAGTAAACTATCCTCACTGTACCAGCTTCCACTGGCCATGCAGGGCAGCCCTTACACACCAAGGGACTGGAATCCCCTAAGAGCTGAGTCAAAGGATGAACTAAAAAAATTGCTCCATTTTATTTAGGTAATAATTTTGCAATTATTTGTGTCCTGATGTCACACTGCCACCTCCCAGGAAGGTCTGCACTCAGAGACAGAGGAGGGAACACCAGAAGGAAAACCCCACATCCATCAAATTATCCAAAGGGATAAAAAAGAGAAAGCTCCCACCTGTCTTTAGACCCCAAAAGACCTTTCTATTTTAGTGTAACTAAAACCTTAATTCTCCAGTGGGTCTTCTGTACCTTGGCCCTCACAGAGGAGCTGCTTGGCACCCCCAGGTATCAGGTGTGGGGCTCTGCAGCTCTCCCTGAGGAAAGGCTGGATCCTCCCCTGAGCAGCCAAGAGTGTGCTGAGCTTCGGGGGAAGGGGCAGCACCCTGGCACACCAAGCCAGCCTTTTCCTCTGAACTGAAATCTTCAGCCAACACTCCCAACCTGCCCCAATGTGTTATTTGCACTTTTGGACACTGTTCAGGGTTGGTTTATGTTTCAGCTTTGGTCCAGTACAAGCAGCAAGCACTGTATTTCTAAAGTCATGGTCTGCATAAGTAAAACAGTGATTTTCAGACAGAAATAAAGACTAATGAAATAAATTGGAGGAAGATCTTGCTGTGTAAAGCAACCATGACAGCACCAGGCTCGGTTTTCTAGAAAACCTGCTCGAGGTTTCCTTCTCCTTGTGCTTAACTGGAAATGACAGCATTTCCTGCTCACCCCAGGAAGCAGCAAGCACAGAATGTGGGTGACCTGAACATTCTCTGAGGGAGAATCTGCACCCAGCCAGGTTCAGAGAGAACATCACTGTGCAATGGCAAGTAAAAACCAGTCAGGGAATCCCCAAAAGCTGAAAACAAACTCCCCAGTCCCCAGTACATTTTATTCCTGTTCAGGCACCCCAGACCTGGAGCAGGACAGGGATCCCAAAGCTCTTCCATGGCCACGGGTTCTTCCCACGTGTCTGTTCATCGCTGGCACAACCAAGCCAGTGGAATTCTTGATTCTAATGATACTAGAAGAGTAATTGGGAATTTCCTATCTGGCTATTTCATTTATTTCCTTCAAAAGTGTTATGAACATAGTTTTAAGTTGATCTGAGCTCCCAGAGCAGAGAACAATTACAAGAAGCAGTCAATCCAGAAAAGGAGAACTACAAAAATTAACCTTTCCCAGTGAGTCCTGAGTGAAAATTATGAATGAAAAAGGAAGTGCAATATTTTTACATGCATTTAGCAATTTTCTTGACATTCGATTTCTCTTACCAGCTGATGATTCCCAGGCCTACAGTAAAAAGAACAGGAACATAGAGGTGGAAAGCTGGAAACTCATTTTGAGGGCATTTTCCCTCACAAGGAAATATATAAAGTTACTCGTAATAAGCAACATCTACCCCTTATACTTTATTTTTTCCTATAATCATCCCAGACTGGTTTGGGTTGGGAGGGACCTTAAAGCTCATCCAGTGCCAACCCCTGCCATGGGCAAGGAGACCTTCCAGTAGCCCAGGTTGCTCCAAGCCCTGTCCAACCTGGCCTTGGGACACTCCCAGGGATGGGGCAGCCACAGCTTCTCTGGGCAACCTGTGCCAGGGCCTGCCCACCCTCCCAGGGGGGAATTTCTTCCTAATGTCTTCCAATTTCTTCTTTTCATCTCTTGAGCTGCCTGCTTCTTAAAGGCATTCCAGGAAATTTACACTGTCATGCAACTCATGCTAAATAACTGGCCTCAGAATAAAACTGTCCATGCAACTGGAACTCTCTTAGGGACATTATTAAAAAGAATAAAATAAAGCATGTTTTACCTCCTCTTGGGAGCACATGAGGTTGACCTTTCCTTTCCTAATGCCCTTATTTACTCCTGTTATGAAGACTGAGACACCCTGAACTTTTTGGTGATGTGACACCCAGTATTATCAATGGTACTGCTGAGCAAAGCATTAGGTGTGAGCATGTGTGCAAACAGACAATTGGATAAGCAGTGTGTAAACCCAGGCTCTTCTGCCCCTTTGTGACTGTTAGTTTACATCTCCACTCAGACCATTCTCATGACAATCATCAGCAATGGAAGAACTCTAGTTCATTGAAGCAACATTTCTGCACATGCTTATAAAACAGAACTGATCTCTTTTCCCCTCTCCCCCTCATCATCCTCTGCTGCCTCAAAAGGTCCATCCTTTCGGTGCTCTTTCCCCCTCTCCTCCTCCTTTCTTTGCTGGTTCTTGGCCTTCTTGGTCCTTACCTCGCTCATTCTCCCTCTTCTCATCTTCCCTGTGCCAATTCATAGCGTCCACATTCTTTCGTCGTTCTCTCTCATCCTGTCTCCACCGCTTCTTGATATCTTTGTCCTTAACTTGCTCATTTTCTCTCCTCTTCTCATCATCCCTGTGCCATTTTATTGTTTCAGTATTTTTCTGCGGCTCCACGCTTCTTTTGAGATAGTCTTGTCGCCTCCTCCTCTTTTTTAACATATCCCTTTCCCTGGCACGAGCCTGCTTTTCTTTCTGGGAAAGAAAAGCTTTACGGGGCATCATGAGCTGCTGCTGTACCTGCAATAATATCGTATCCATGGAATGATACACTATACATGCACCCAGCCAGGCACCAACACCCCTCATTCGGAGCTCCAGACTTCAAATGCTGAGCCAAGACAATGCACTGCTTGTTCCTGTCCCCGCACAGCCCTGGCTCGCCCCGTGCTGGATGAGGCCAGGCCGGGCCAGCTCCAGGCACCACCTCGCCGGCCCCTCCGCAGCCGCCTGGGCCTGAGCACTGGGGTTTCTGTGCCCTCCCTACAGCCCCTCCCGCAGAGCTTTCAGCAACCCCTCGGTGCTGCTGCACCCAGCTGAACTAGCAGGCTGCTAAGAGAGCGGGAGAGGAACCTCAGGGATCTCCAAACCTGTTTCCTCTCTTAGTGGGAAGCTGCATTTAACCAAACGTAAAGGTGCTCACTGATCTTTTCAGACCTTCACCTCCTCCCAGTTTGGTTGAAATGGCTCCCTCTTCTCTTGGCTGGGAGGAGGGATTAGGAGAGAAGCCACAATTTGAAAAATTGTGTAAGCTTTGTTTCCTGGGGAAACCTGGCCAAAACATTTAACTGCAGTTAATGAAATAAGTACTGACTCTTCTACTCAGACTTCCTCCAAGTATGTTATGTCTTGCTATTCACAAGAACAAAGGGGAAAAAAATGAGACTATTTACTTGGAGGTTCTGCTGACAGCATTCCCCAGGAGTGGAGCTTCTTGGGCTTGGGGTTGGGATTTCTTGTTTTTAAAGATATGTCAATGGAGGCTACATTTATCAAATGGTTTTACATTTGGTCATTCTCTGTATTCTCCCAACACATTCCCATCTTCAAAGGTAACAGTGTTCATACCTGCAATTTTGAAATCACGGAGAGCAAAACAGACCCCAGGAAGAAGTGATACCATTACTAATAACACTGAAATACTTTTCTGCACACAGTGAGCAATGTTTCAGCAATGACAAACTGCAATTGTGGCCCAGGTTTGAGGTTTTTTCGGGGATTTTTTTGGTTGGGCTTTTTTGTTTAACTTTTGTTTAGAAGACAGATTTTCAGAGGTCTAATCAAAATGAAAACTGCAGAAAGGACAAAATTACTAGATTAGAATACTTAAGCAAAGCCTAAAACAAAATGAAACAAATGTACTTTTAAAATTTAGCTACCTTATGGAAAGCACTTGTTCCCAGCATGCAATACTCCATCTTTTTCCTACAGAAAAAGCAATGTTTCAAACCCTTATTCTAAAAGCTGTTCCTCTCCCCTGCATAATAACCCACCCCACACGCTTAAACCCTCTCCTTTGGTCCATTGTCTTTGTTAGCTCTGTATCATGATCCCATGGCTTTCATTCCAATAATTCAACCCCAAATTTCTTAATATCCATAATACTACTAAAAGGGAAGCGCTGCAGCAGAGTCAAACACCATAATCAAAAAATGCATGCAGTTTGGTAACACATTAGTACAGAAAATTCAGAGTATGCTCCAAATTACTTCATTAAAAGGTGTAGGTAGCTCTCTACCAGACAGCCTGGGTTTAGGTATTAAATATTTCTCAGTAACTGTTGGCATCAAAATCAGAAAGCAACAAGAACCCAGGATCAACATCCGCAGTGCAACCCAGACACTGCAAACCTTCACTAGGGTTTCACTTCTCTACGGGCTGGGTGCCAGGACATTACTGGTGTTTACTTGAGCAAACTTAACTCATTCACTTTTTAAATGTACATTATCTTTACAACTTCATCAGTAACCTGATTCAATTCCAGTAACAGCAGTATGAATTAAGTTTGGAAACAAAACACACGTCATGCAAATTATTCTCCCCCCTCCCCCAACCCATGGCAAACACCAACATTTAAATCTGTCATTTTTAAAAACTCTACTGGGACTAATTGATATATTTTCTTTCATTTGTTTGGGGGTTTTTTTTGGGGGGGGGGGGGGGGGGGGGGGGGAGAGGGGGTCCCCCTTTGACTTTACCTTTTCACAGTATTCTTCCCTCCCCTTCCTTTATACAGGCCACTTTGACAGACCAATTTATAGACAAATGATAGAAAATATCTTAATAAAGAACATTTTGGTTGAATTTCCAAAATTAAACATTTCAACTGAGATTCAAATATATTATGTCAGATTCCAAGGAATAACTTAAAGGAACATCCAACTTGAATTACCTATCTTTGAACTTCCCTACCCCAGTTCAGAGGTTTTCCCCCCAGTTTAGCATGACAGTACTTCAAGCAGGCTGGTCACTTCTCTTGCAGTCAGAATCAGCTTACACTTTTACCTCTGATGGTTTTAAACCAACAGAAGGGGGAATATTTTAAGCTAGGAAACTAAATAACATGCAGTAAAGCTGCCAGACTGAGCCCAAAGCCCCCACCTATCCATTTCTCTACAGTTCAAGTTAGTGTTCCTTTAAGTTCAAAATGTCCAAACCTTGGAAGCAAACAGTCAAAACTACGCTTTCTACAATTTTTTGCTCATACTTTGTCAAATGAAAATCTTAACTCTTCCCCATCTATTCAGTACATATTATGAGGCATTTACCTCCAAAATGAATGGTGCTTGGGCGTCTCAGACTCATTGGACAAGTTTCATGCAGCAGCCTCCAAAAGCAAGTGTGCAGCAGGACACCCACCTCAGGGTGTCACATCTACTGTGGGAGGCCCCGGCCCGGGCACAGGGGGGGGATCATATCCTGCTGTACAGAACAGAGGGCAGAGACAGGAGGGGAGAGATGTGATAAGGGCAATCTCACATTGATAACGAACCATCAGTGCCCCACAGCCCCTCACATTTCAACCCACAGTCCTGTGCCTCGCTCGGGGCTGCTCTGAGCGCAGGGTCAGGGGCTGCAGCAACTTGGAGCAGGTTTGTGGCTTGAACACCACCACATTCTGCTGGGTGATGCTACCCGAGGAATGATTCAGTGCTCAGACTGCAGTTCAGCAGGCCAGCAGTGAACAGAGTGAATTCTCCTACTCCCACTCCAGCCACCCTTCTGGCTGAAGGGGTTCAGAGCTCAGTGCACCCTGCCCTGAGCTCTCAGCCCCAGAGCACAGCTGCACCCCGAGGGACACAGGGAACATCCACAGCCACTGCACTGCCGTGGGCTGGTCCTTCTCCCTGGAAGGTTCCATACAAACAGGCCCCACCTTCAGGGACTGGACTATGGGACACCAAACAGGTGACAAGGCTGCCAGCCACAGCCCCGGGGACACACATTCCTTTGGGAAGGAACTGAATTCAGACTAAAGCTGTCAGTTACACTGGTAGGAGAAGGATGGGAAGCTTGAGGGGATGGCATGTAAATGAGCACGCTTCTGTTGGGAGACTGATCCCTCTTCAAGTCCCATCACCACAGACACAAACTCAGTCTTGGACACACTGGAAACACAAGACACAGCAGCAGTACCGTGGAATCTGGATCAAATCTGACGGTCATAAAAGCAAAACTTGTTGAGTCATTTATAATTACTTTGCCAAGGAATAAGGCAAAATAAATTGTTTGATCTTAATCTTCTTGATTGTTCAGACAGAACATCCACAGCTTAAGGTACAGATTGCTTTCTTTGGCAAGCACAGTTCCAACACAAGATACTAAAATGCTTCAAGAAATTGAAAAAAGACAAAATTCTTAAAATGCTTCACACTGAGGCAAAATCAAATATTGCATTTGCTTTAACAAGAGCATCAGTCATACCTTCAGACAGGCCTGGATGGATGGTGGGTTATTGTTTCACACTAGAGCATTTCCTAACTAGAAGGTAACTTTGTGCCCCTGTGTCTCTAGCAAGTCCCAGTTACCTCTCTCCCACAGAGTCCTCCCTGCAGAAAGCACACTTCTGGGTGAGGACCCATCAGCCTCGAGAGCAGATCAGTGACAATTAGTGCACCAGGCTGATGATGCTGAGCTCAGGGAAGCACTTCATCCCATGCTGGGTCTCCACAGACTGAGTATCATTGCCCTGCACTGTGTTGCTGACAAGGATCCCCAAGCATCTGGCATGTTTCTGACTTTATATAATCCAAATTTCTTTTATTTTAGCCCTTATTTCACCAATATTTTAAGTAGCAGAAGTTACTGGTTTATCTCTAACAGCCCAACACAGGAGCAAACATCAGACCTGGCAGCAGCTCTAAGATCCTGGGCAAGATGAAACAAGACTCGCTTTCTTGATACTGTGTTTTTTATCTCCCTATTCTGACTGCTTTTAAAATAAGGTAACTTTTAACAATTTGCCCAGCTAACTACATTTAATAACATGCTCTAAAAGGCAGCCATGAAACAGATTTGCAAAGAAGGCTGGTAGTGCAACACTGAGTGAAATCTCTTAAAATACAAGAAGAATATGCAAGAAAATGAACCTGTGGTTCCCACAGCAACAGAAAAGCTGCCCCCCTGTGTATGCAGGTTAAATGATGCTGAGTGGAATGACGGTGTGTAACGTTCTATACTCACAGGAGGACAAGGCTGGCCTGTCCTGGGACTCTGGCACCTGGCGGTTCTGGGACAGCCAGGAAGCAAAAAGGTATCTCAGGGAAGAGTGAGCGAGTCAGAATTATCAAGAGCAGAAACAGCAGGGACAACAAAGCTGGAAGAAGGGAAACTACTGAAAACTTCCTTGGAAAGGTGAGAGTTGCAATGAAATCTCTCTCCTCCCTGCACAGAGCAACTGAAGATTTGACTCCCAACACATCTATTGCTGCCTGACTTTGAGCATTTTCACTTTCTTCCCTTGGACTCTTCCCTCTCCTCCTTATTTAAGCACTTCTGGCCTAGTTTTCTGAGGGCTGTGCACCCACACTCCTGTGAAGGTAATGAGATTTGCAGTTTAACAGCACATCTGAAATGCCAGACAACTGAGGGCTCGTTTTTCCAATCCACTATAATCCTGGCAGGAGCGTGTTTTGTAACAGCAGCACTTTAAACTGAGGGTACCTCCTCAGCCACTGCAGCTGAAGGTCCTGCCCAGGGAACAGGATGGTCTTGCAGCTTCTGACACACCCCAGCTCCAGTGGGGAATTCGGGGTGCACAGCTCCAGGTCAGACCAAGCATTTCAATTCAACCTGAAGCAAACATGAGCCCTTCAGCTTGTTTCAGTATCCAAGGTCCTTTAACTCATGTCTATATCCAAAACAGGACTTATTGAAAAGGTATAAACAAAAAATCCAAATCAAACTCTCTGAAATACCTGACATGTTTTAAAACTAAGACTACCGGAACTGAAGGCACTCAACAACTGCAAGTTGCTACCTGGTTAAAGCACTGCCAAACTTGTGCAGCACTGTGCACATGACACCACTCCAGCTCCCCCTCATAGGCAAACAGTCTATTTCTTAAAAGTCTCTTTGTCAAAATAAAAGAATTAAAAAAAACACTTCAGAGATTAAATTGACTACATCAAAAAAACCCTTCAAGTTGTGTGTCAAACCAAAAGGACCATTTCACACCGCTTGTAAACATGGCCTCAGGAGAGATTAGTTCATCTAAAATGTGGTACTGAAACACCCCCATCTTATCCTTTGGAGGAAATTCTGAGGCTAAAAACTTTAATGTGCTGTTTCAGTGGTTATAGACAATTTTCAGCAAGGGTTTATGAAACTCTGGTTTATGTATTTTTTTGGGGGCTTGCTGAATCACTTTAGGTCTTGCACTAAGAACTCCCAACTTTCCATCAGAGGAACTTCTATGGAAGACAGTTGGAATGAAAGGAAACAGTAAGGCTGATGTACCTCAGTCTCCACTCATTCTTTATTTAAAGGTTAAAATCCCACCTTCTGCAGTCCAGCAGACAGCGATCTCCTAAGACATTCACACACTTCTCATTCTTGCTCAATTTCTGGAATTTTCCACTGGAGCCAGAAGCTCCATCTGGTGGGTGTGGACACTCACTGCAAAACTGAGCGGGAATTAACTGTTTCCTCATCAACTTCTGTTCCACGGGAGGAGTTCTGTGCCCTGGGACATCTCTGTGCCCCCGTGCGAAACCCACACTGGTCAGTCTGGGATTGCTCTGGGAACCACAACTGCCCACTCCTGTTCCTGACGATTAACCTGCTTCCCTCTGCTCTGCTGGGAACTCCCCTGGGGTGTTCCGATTTGGAGGACACAGGCTGAGGTGTGTTAAAGGACGTGCTGCTGCTAAATCGGAGTGTTTCCCGAGGGCTCTTTTGAACACACATGACAAAGCCCACAGCTCTGCCAATCTACTGCATTCTGAAAAGCAGTTAGGAACGGTGTCCATTCTCTGGGGCACAGGCAATCTTGAATTAGAGGCACCTGCAGCTCAAGAATTAGACTTGCACACCTACTGCCATCTTAAAGAGTATCTTTTGTGCCTGTTCGAGACCTCCAAAGATACATGTTTCCATGCACACACACACATGCAGTGAAATCAAGATGCAACACACATACTCAATATGAGAGCCTGCCTTGTTTAGGGCTATTTCTAAAAGACTTGGGTGTGAAATGCAGCAAAGCCTGCACATCTTGCTGAAATTTGAAATCGAGACTGGAGATCATTGGAGCACAAAGGATATTATTTGCTTACACCATGATATCCACACTTCAGTGATCAGGAAAAAAGGCTGCATGAATATGCACTACAATTCCAAAATAATCCTCATCTAGATTGTAGCTAAGCATGAACAATCCCAGAATAAAAATTATTTTGAAAACAGAAGCATGTTTAATGAACAAGCGGTTACCATTTAAATTAAGAATAATTTCAAAATTTTCAATGCAAAGCTCACAAAAACATTTGTCTAATTAACCAAAGCAGCACAGAAGTCGCTGTAAAATGTGCAAGAACAAAGCAAATAATCAATATACATGTAATTTATGACCGGATTACACTGACTGAAACTGCAACCAGATTAGACTCCAAGGGAAGAGGGTCCCCAGCCTTGTGTGTCATGTTTCCTGACATCACCACCGTGAGCAGCCAGAGCAGAGCCCGATGCAGCCGAAAACGAGAGCTCTGAGGGCAGAGCTGCTCCTTCACTCACCACACACAAGTGCTGGGCCTGGGCCAAGCCCCAGGGCAGCAGGAGCACGGCTCACGGCAGCACAGACACACACACACACAGGTATTTAAACCAGGAGGAAAGGGCAGCCTCGGTGTGTCCTGCCCAGCAAAATGCATGGCCTGTGTGGAAGGGCACAGCAGCCCAGCGACACAAAAGAGCATACAAATACTTTCACAGGCTCATCCAAAGCCCTGCCAATCCATGCTCTCTCACACAGCAAATACATCAGCTATTGAAGGGATCTCGCCAACTGGCTGCATGTGAGTATTTAAAGTGTAAAAATAGTGAGGGAAGGAGGCTGATGCTGATTGTTTTCCCTCTGCCTTACACTTCACACACACGATGCACAAATGCTGGCACTACAAGACTGGGTAAAGTCTGGAAACGAGCTTAAAATCAGTCTTACCACTTCACATTTCTTACCTCTTTCCCCTCCTGTCTAAGCATAGCTCTCAAGTGGCTCCAGCCCCTGCCTACATTCCAGCGTTAATCCACCTCAGCTACTGCTGTCCTCCGGCTGACTCAGGAACCTTCCACGGGCAAGGCCTTCATAGCAGCAGCAGCAGCAATGGGGAAACAAAACACGACAAAACATCACAAACTTGAGTTGGACTACAGAGGAGGAAAAAAGGCATATTAATACCATTATCTTGCCCGCTTAGATTCCAAGAGCCATTTTGCCCCCTCACTGTTGCTGCTATGAACCTGCATCACCAACAGCTGCCTCGGCCCAGCTGCAGCACGAGCACAAAGTACCGGAGTCACATCAGAGATCAGTGCACAGGAGAGGTGAAACAGGGTGAGAGGGAGCTTGGCTGGGGGCTGGCAGAGAGGAGAGGGGCTGGGGCAGGGAAGAAACAGCAAACAGTGAGGCCAGGGCAGGCCCTTTCCTCCCCCTGAGGGGCTGGATGGGCTGAGGGTTCCTTCAGCGGACAGCTGCTCACACAGCCACTTAGTTTCTAGTTCTTGTAAACTGTTTTAGATACTGCTCCAAAAGTAGATACTAACTGAAACACTTGGCCACATGATCTGGATACACCTGCAGATATGGTGTGTGTACAGGATCAACTACACAGGCCTGCGACAACAGCCACTGTCAGTTTTCATTGAAATAATCTTTAATGCCACCTTTAAAAAAAAAAAGTATATAAATGGTGGCAACTGAAAGTGACTCACTGCAGAAAAAATGGTATTTACTCCATTCTTGCTCAAAACCATTAACTGCCACACATTCAAGAGCACTACTGTGAGATCACAGACACTAAATTCAAGCCTCCTGTTTGCCTTTTGAGAGCTGCAGCACAGCTCTGAACAATGCAGCTCTTGCCTTGAGGCACATGGCCCTCAGGTAGATAAATAAGAGTTACACTCTCTCGAAAAATGTCTTTATTCAAATCTAGAACGTGTATTTGATTTTTGAACCAGGCCTAAGTTCTTCCTGAAAGCTCAAAAGAAACAGGTCAATTTGGCCATCCTGCCTAGGACAGCCAGAGTGTTCTTCCCAAACGTGTCAGCTGAGGCAAAACATACTTTCCACATATACAGAAGGTATAGGATTTCTTTTTAACAAAATTAAACTAATATCAGCAACAGTTCTTTTCCTTCCAATGCATATACAAACTCAGATCAGCACCTCTCATTCTCATCTCCAACTCATAATGTTGAGAAACACAGTTCTATCAACAGAACTATCTGTATGAGCAGGACTATCTCCATATTAACCATTATCCTGTTACAATCATGTTCACAGAAAACACACCCTGTATATATATATATATATCTCTAGGCAGAGCAGGTTTTGACCTAATATAATGAAAAACTGCTGTGATGCTTGTTCAGATGCAGGCCAGCATAGTCAGCCACTGCCTTTTTGAACAAGCATGTTACATGCACCCTAGAAAACACAATCCCTTCTCAGACCTGACACTGGTTTGTTCATTCCCAATGTATTTTGCCTCCTACACCAACTTCAAGTAGTGGAGCAAAGACAACTTTCCCTTTCTGAAAACAAAAACCCACAAAAACCATCCCAATAAATTTCCTATCAAGCTGCTAAATCTTATTTGCAGCCACCTCAAAATAAACACACTAACCCTGGAGCACTGTCAGCTCCCGCAAAACCATTTGTTTCAATTGCCTTCTTTGCATCAATCAAATCAGCTGCCATCTTAATAACGAGCTATAAAGTATACATTTGGACTGTATGACTTCTGACTGCTGATAAGATTCTGATATGTTTCTGTATTCTAGGAATGCTGCCATAAACTTTAATATCTGCTTTCAGCATTTACTGTTATTCTGGAGCGGTAAAG
The DNA here is from genome assembly GCA_035583155.1 of Acropternis orthonyx. Classification (NCBI taxonomy): domain Eukaryota; kingdom Metazoa; phylum Chordata; class Aves; order Passeriformes; family Rhinocryptidae; genus Acropternis; species Acropternis orthonyx. The sequence continues at coordinate 13,846,073 of JAWWEU010000053.1, read as the reverse complement.
CTGCGTTGGGAATAATCATCCATTCCTCACTCTGCAGTGTGTGAGCACAATTTGCCTTCCCCAGAACATGTGAACATGTTCACCTGGGACTTAACAGCAACTCAGTCACAGCACAAGAGTTTGGGAAGCACCCAACAACGGAGTTTTTATATTATTAAAGCTCAATTAAAATGCTATTGCAATATACCCCTGTCAGTGACACACACCAGCTCTGAAAATGCTAATGGGCACCTTCTGACTACTGGGAACTTCCACCCTGTACACACAGAGGCACCATAAAGTTCTTCACCTCCTCCTCCTGAGGAGCACAGACACCTTCCTAGGCGTGGTGTTTGTGCAGCTGATGGTTAATGCTGCAGGGCAGGAATTTTCCAAACCAGCCAAGAAGCTTCTGCCCTGTGAAGGCTTTTCATTCCTAAGCACTTTGAGCAGCAGACACTTGTCTGTCTTATCCACAGGCAAACAAGCCACCTTTCACCCTTCTCAGCTCCCACACACCCAAGAGCATCTCCCTCCTACAACTTGACACAAGTGATCTTACAAGCTCTTCAGGACAATATACTCTGAAGCATAAGGTGGTAACCTAAGGAGGTGCTTTCTACAAACCTGTCTGATGGAACAAATTCAAAACAAAAATATTTTTTTAAAAAATGGAGCACTAAAAACATATCAGTTTACAATGATCTCAGAGCTGTCCCCAGACACTATGAGCATCTAATTTCTACTAGATACCAAAAAGAAATTCTTAAAAGCTAATTAAAAATAATATTGATTTGAGTAAAGAGCAGCTTACTAGGAAAAAGAAAAGTACAAAACCACTTAGTTTAGCATTACTTTTGGAAAACAAGTTATCTGTCATGTGCCAAAAAGGACACCTTTGTTTTGACTGAAGTATTTGCTGTAACAATCTTCAGAAAAGGTAACCATTATGTTCCAGCCCATCAGCATCTGGTGCAATTCTTTTAACAACAGGGTGTTCTGGTGTTTTCCCTTGGGAATGTTTTCAGATTTCAGCACATATCATGGTAGATGTTCATCTGCTGATAGCAAAGTGCTGCAAATGCACATCTGCAAAGGAACCAAGCTTGTGTTTGGTTTGTTATTAAAAGCAGAACTCCCCTCTTTGCTTTTCTGTTTTTCAAGCAGGCTGGTCCATCTTGCTCACCTACGATGACAACTTGTGATTATGAGTTCCCAGAGTCCTGAAGTGAAAGTTTGCCCAAGTATGAGCCCCTGCAGGAGGGAGCAGTGCTGGGGCACACACAGCTGAGCCACAGCGGCCAGCTAAGGTTGGTCCATGCTACCCTGACAGGCAGCAGTGCTGTGTCTCCATTACCTCACACCCTGCACCTCCAAACAGAAATAGAAAATAAGTGTAAAAATAAACAGGAACACAGCTAGGAAAAAAACAGCTTAAGAAAAAGGGCTACTTCTCTCGCAGGAATAAAATGCTCTTTCACAGCTACCGAACGCCATAAATACATCCAACAAACACCAACACTTCCAGGTTCGGGGGCTCTACCCAGACAAAGCCCCTCGGGGCTCGAGGAACGCATCGCACCGCGGGCTGGGGGCTGCAGCCGCGGTGCCCGAGAGCTGACACCCCCGGTGCTCCAGCCCCGCCGGGCCCCATCCCTCCGGTGCCCCATCCTCGCGGTCCATGCCCATCCCCGGTGCCCCATCCCTCCGGTGCCCATGCCCATCCCCGGTGCCCCATCCCTCCGGTGCCCCATCCCTCCGGTGCCCCATCCCTCCGGTGCC
>JAWWEU010000053.1:13815903-13842732 GCA_035583155.1 Acropternis orthonyx | reverse complement strand
GGCCCGGCGCGGGGATCCCTCCGCCGCGCCCCCGGCCGGGACTACTTCCCGTCCGGAGGGGCCGCCGGGGCGGGGGCGCGAGCGGCGCGGGGCACGTGACCGGGGGGGGGCGCGCACGTGACCGCGGGGCGGCCCCGGGAGCGCGCGCGGGCCTCGTGCGGCGCCTCATCCTCATCCTCATCTTTATCCTTATCCTCCTCCTCCTCCTCCTTATCATCCTCCTCCTCCTCAGGGGCCGGGGACACCGCCCCGCCCCGCCCCGCGCTCGAGGCCCGCGGGCGCTCCGCGGGCAGGGCGGGCTGAGGGGGCCGGGGGCGGCTCGGCCTCCTGAGGGGACACCGAGGGCACCGCCCCGTGTCCCGCAGCCCGTCCCGGGAAGGCCAAGCTGGAGCCTCCCGGCCGCACCGAGAGCCGAACGTGCCACGGAGCGTGAGGGATCGGTGAGGGAGAGGTGTCGGAGGGGGTGTGATGTACACCCTGCCACTCCCCAAAGTCCGGGCTGATCCCAGCCCCCAGGGCCGCGGGTGTGCTGGGAGTGTGAGCCCCCTGCACACACACACACCTCTGCAGGGACACTGCGCTGTTTGGAGCAGGAACATCTGCGTGAGGACAAGACCCCACACGCAGCTCTCCTTTGTGCACCGGGACACATCTGCTCGAGATCCCTGCAACAATCGAGGCCAAATTCTACAGCCCAGCAAAAACCCTTCAGAAGTGAAAGGGAATGATGGTGTTTGCTGCTTCAGAAAGATACAAGCACTTGGAGGATGGAGTAAAGTGTAATTCCTTCCATCCTCAGCTTTCAGACCCTCTCTGGTTCAGAGACACCCTTGAGTTCAGCCTTACAATGCTAGAAAGGAAAGTCCCCATGTTTGAAACATTGCCTGAGGTGTAGAAGCAGAGGAAAGTTGTCACCAATTACTGAGATTTCATGTAAGTCAAAGATCTCCTGCGTTTTCAAGTGACTGATGTCCTGGCAATGTGTACATGCTGCTTATCACCATTCACTGAAATAGCTTTTATGAAGAATTTAGTGACATGTTATGGTGTCTGTGAGGCTGCTTTGACACCTCCTCGTTCAGTGGGAGGTAGAAAGGCACTGCCTGTCGCTGTCTGCAAGCCAGGCTGGGTGCTTCCATGGCATCTTCCATCAGTGGCCATAAGAGTCAGTGAGTCACAGAAAGGGTCTTTGTTTTACATGGAAATGTAAATTAAAAATTGGAACCGCACAAAACTTAATTGCAGAACCAAAGCTGGTGCTTTGGCATCAAAAGGACTCCTAGGACTGAGGTACTTCCAAAGTTCCTCTGCAACACGTGTGAAATGTGTTTCTAAGGAGGGAAGCAAAGAAACCTGGTTTCATTTTTTATAACAACATCATTTTGCCTTCCAAGAGTAGATATTTTTTCTTTGTTGTCACGATTATTGGAAAACATTTCTGAAATATCGTTAAGTCAGGACCATGTTCAGAAACTCTCAGCCAACTTCATGGCTGCTTGAGCCAGTCTGCTCCTGCCTAAAACACACAGCCCCAAACCTGAGCACCTTCCTACTTCAACCCTTTTTTATTCAGGCTTTACCAATGACCACTCTGGAGCCATCACTCAATACAAACAAAATACAACAACTCCAGAAAAACAACAACCCACAGACCTTCTAATCTAAGGACTGAATTTGAGAAAACAGAAGTGTCTGAAGGTGGGAGGAACTGAGTGCAGTGGAACATGATAATGCAACTGGAAGTAGAAATTCTGTTTGGTAGATGTTTAAGGGAATGAACACAACACGAAGATCTGTGCAGAGGATACAATAGCACAAGCACAGACAGTTGGGAGTCCCTTTTTCTCCTGTATGTACAGTGAGCTGAACAAAATGAAGCAAAAGTTGATGGTAATAGTCTTAGTATACTTTTTATATCACAGAATTGGGTATTGTTTCTCACACTAGAAAAACCAGTAAAATCACAGCATTGTAGGAGACTAAACACTTCACACCAGAGGGGAGACAATTAGCACTCCCAAGTTGAATAGGTTTAATTGCACATGTTGTGCTACTGATTCAGGTCAAAATTGCGCCCAGATCCATCATTATTCTAGTTTAGGAGCAGTATTATGCTTGTTTTTTATTCAAATGCAAAATAATTAAGACAACAATTAATTATATAATAAGTACAGTTAATCAGCATTAAGATCACTGGTCTCACAATCATCTGACAGCATTCTCCAACCTTCTTCCATGATCTTACATGAAGTTGGCTTTGGGAAAAGTCACAAATTTAGTCTGTATCTAGATAAAAGTAGGGAAGAACTATTCCTTGACACAGAGTACCCTCCTTTTCTCCTTGTTTTTTAAAAAGATGTTCATATTGAGCAGGTCTGTGATTAGAGATGCTTAGGATAGGTCTGCTTAGTTCATTGGGATAACTTGAAAGGAAAAGTTGGTCCCCTTAGTCAGACCAGTAGGAAATTTATGTGTCATAAGCCACACCTAAATTTCTCTTGGAAGCTGGTCAGTAAAGTGTCATCTCCTTTGGGGTGGTGCTGTCCTGCCATGACAAACTACACTTCTGTGCATATCTTTCATGTTGTCAGTGCTTTCAGAAACACCACACTCAGGTAGGATTTACTGAATGAGAGAGCTTGACTAAAATTAAAACATCACCTAACTTCAGTCTTTCCAACACTGATCACTTGCCAGCAGCTTGTCTTTTCCACATCCCCTGCACTGTACACTAAGAAATGTCATTATTTTGACAGGATCCACCCATCAGAAGTGCTGCCATGTGCGATCTTTGCAAGGCAGCCAGAATGGAACCTGGGCTAGAACTGGAGCTCTCCAAACTTCCCATGCAGTAAGTAAATCTGGTTATTTCCTTCCTGGGCATCCCCCAGCAGCTGCACAGCTGTGGTGGGACAGAGGAGCCTAAAGCACTCAGTGGCTGCAGGGGCTCAGTCAACATCTCTCCTGTCCTGGAGCAAAAGCACAAGTATGCTTTGGTGCTCAGATCTTCCCCTTCCTGAGAGCACAGCGTTTCAGGAGCTGGGTTAGATAACCACCCTCAGCTTCCCAGGAAACAAGTGCCCAGCTCTGGTTTTGTCTGGGTTCACCTGCTGGGGTTGTGACATGTTTGCAAAAAGTCAAAACAGAAGTTTGTGAGCCAAACACAAGGTGGTTAAGGTGTTGTTGGAGGGGGTTATTAAATTTATTTATTATGATGCACCATTGGTACATTCCTGTTGGACAGTTGGTGCAACTACCCTTGCAGGGATAACCTCCCATTTTATACTCTTTGCCCTGTGTTGCTTTGTTGAAATCCCTCTCTTGGGCTGAGTTTCCAGATCCAATTTTGGTTTTCTCTCTCCAGTTCCAATATATTTCCCCCTGAACAGTAACAACCACAGTCTGTAAGGAAGTTATAAATTGCCACAATGTCTGGAGGAATAAGGTAAAATGTGGCAGGAACAGAGGACGAAATGATGCTCTAAAAGCTTCTGTGCTTTGCAGTATTTACCTTCTTTACTCATGTCTCCTGCAGCATGAAGTGGAGGTAATAAGTCATAAACAATGAGAAGTTTGATAAGGATTCCTCTCCTCTGCACATCCCCTGTTCCTGCTGGTCCCAGTTTTACCATTTGCCTGCAGCTCTGTAATGCCAGCCCCTGAAATCTGTCGCTGAAGTCACCCATGCAGTGAACTCAGCAGGCAATCTGTCACTTCATTCCTTTGTGCCAAGATTTCAATCCATGCTTATACTTGGAATCCTGATAGACCCTGAAGTAAATATTATTGATTAGTCATCATTATTTTTTACTGTTGATATGCAGAAGGCTGTGGAACCTTGCAGTTGGATTTCTATGCAGTCCATGGGAAAATATGTTTGATTACAGTGTTTGTATTGGCAACTGGGTACGTCTTTATTGCAGGCTCAGATGAGAGCCTCGTAAAGATTTCACGAAGAACCCAAACCAAAACTGAAGCCAGCTCCTTCCAACCTCAGATCAGACAAACCCCCACCCAAACACAACAGGCAGGGATCTTGTTTCGGTACTGGTTTCACATTCTGTTGGGTACATTAACCCAGCCTTGGCTGGCTCAGGTGGTTTTGTCCCAGCTTCAGAATCCCCGTGGTCTGGGTCAGAGGGATTGAACTGCTGGCCTGGGGAATCACAGACTTAAATCTGTTCAGGGGAAACTGAAATGTGAGTTACCTTCCTCCCCCCTTCATTAAACATGCCCAACCAAATATATCCATGATACACACTGATTTGAGCCAGGAAGCAATTAAAGCTCCTGTTCTTGCCAAATGATTGAGTGCTTGCAGACACAGATCCCTAAGAAAGTATAACGGAGAAAGTGCATTAGCAAAGTATTTGTGCCTTCATAGGAAATGAATATGGATGTGATTAAGAAAAGCTGATTTATGTGGAACCATAAAACCAGGGACATAAAATGAAAAATTCTCTGTAAATGTCAAGTCAATGTCTTGTGGTGGCCAAAACAAGGCAAGTAGAGAATTGCACTGGTATTAAGAAAGGAACTGAGAATTAAAATGCCACTTTAGGACATGAATCTTTAGGACATCATATGGAGTTCTAAGCACCTGAACTCTCAAGCTTGTAGAGCTGCTGTTCTGCTATAGTCTGCTGTTAACATTCAGGGAACGGCAAGTGGAGTGTGGCTTCTCTGGGGACATGAAAAACAGCTCCCTCTTCTGAAGTTCAGGCTTTTAAGACTTACTGGAAGGTGTTCAGTGTTCCCTGAGTTACCTGCAGCCCAGGGCCCTTTCTGCATGAAATACACAGTGTTTTTGCTGGGAAAAAGAGCCAAATGGTTTGCATGGTGTCTGTGGTGAACAGGGGGGTGTTTGTATATCCCACAGTGGGTTGTAGCAGGGGTGTCTGCTCGTGTCCTGATGCCCTGGGCACTGGGCTTTGGTTTTTCATAGCCCTCTTCCCTGATAAATGCCATTACCTGTAAGCACAGTGAGAAATAGCACCTCTTTATCTAAAAGCTGACTGTTGCCCAGTCACATTTCAAACTTTCACACCCTGGAGCACACAAACTGCACCATGTATTACGACCCTACTGGGTATGTAAAATACCTTCCTCAAATGTGAGCTCATCAATAAATGGAGGAAATTTATCAGGTCATTTTCATAATTAAAAAGTAGCCATGGACATAAAAGCTAATTCACAGCAGTTAGATGATAAATAATTAACACACTGGACTACAGTTATATATCCCTACCTAAAAGTGAGGAGAAGATGAACTTTTTGAGGCTGAATTCGCATTCTAGCAAATGATCAGCATCATGCAAATTTAAATCAACATCTAAACCCTCACTATTTGGTCATTAAAAACTTTGTACCTGTTTTCAACTTAGAATACTGGGTTTTGCTATGAAACCTCCAAACGAAACATAAGTAGATGAACCCTCTTACTGGAGATTCAGTGGCCCTGTAGACCCAGAGACACATCTCTGCATGTATTATTAGATCTGATTAGTCTGCACCAAATGAAATTATATATAGTATTTGGAAAAATTACTGGCAAATGTCACAAAATGTAGTACAGTTCAGTCACTGTGATCCAGTTACATGTAGATTCAAAACTTAGTGCTACATTTTTTATTATTTATTATTTTAAAGCAAATTAAATATGAAACATTTACTCTGAATAGTCAGAAAAGGAGAAACTGTATCTGTACAACTCCACTAAAGAACAAAGGAATAGCTCTAAAGCAGCCCATTAGGAAATAAACTTTATTTAAAAAGTTTTACTTAATCATTTTTATCAGTGTGATAAAAGACTATCTGAAATATGAATTTGTCATTTATCCACAGACTTTCTAATTTTTTTCAAATATTAACAAGTGTATGTGGTGTGCTAAAGGAATGCAGACAAACATGAGCCAAACAGGCAGCATTTTTAAGACACATGTTGCTTCTCCTCTCCTACCATTAATTTTCTGATACAGGTATCCACAGAAGTACCCTCCCCTCCTCCCCCCCAGAAAAGATGAAATTTTTTCATATATATCAAAAAAAGCCATTATCAGAATAATTGCACTCTCCCCCCCAATGCACATTTGATTGCAAGGGCTTCATAATTTCTGCATTCTGGCTCTATCAAACCATGAAACAAAAACTAGTATGGCTGTGTCTGTGTTTCCTTCCTCGGGATCTGGAGCAAATACAGACTTTTACATTGCAAATTTCACATAAGAAAAATCTCAAATATCTTCACTGAGGTGAACTGGGTCTTCTGTTACCCTGCACTTGGTGAGGTGCCAGGCTCCCACTGTGCAGAAGCCAGAACTATTTAGTTGGCAAAGGAGGGAGGAAAAGGGACTCATCTGCTGCTGGACAAACACACAGAACACAGAATCATTGCACACATAAAATTGTCTTTTTTATCCAAAGAATATTCCTTCTTTCCAGTCCAGGAACAAATCACTGTACTCTGTATTTCCTTTTAAACTACACCAGGTATTATCAGATCTGTCGAAACATGCAGCTGCTTTAAGACACATGTGCTGGGGAAAGAAAGGACACTGGTTTAAAGGACAGCCATTTAAATTAGTATCTACAAACCACAGAACAAAGATAAGAAATTCCACTGGGGTTTTTTTCTGTCCTTGCTTGTCTTTATTTCAAAATCTTCTTTAGCTTCTGCTGAACAATGATTCATTTCCAAATGCAAAAGATCATTTAGCTTTGTGTTCTTTATTAAGACTTCGTTGTTTTTACAAAAATAGAAAATCATTAGCCTTTATTAGTTTTTAGTTTAACATAGAGTTCATTTATTTTGGAATAGCACTCTGGGATACAGTGTATTTAGTTTATTGTTTTGTTTAATTTTTTTGTTTCTTTAATTAGTAGTTTATAGCAGGTCTTCTGGTCACCACACAGATTATCAAGCTTCTGCTGTTATATATTAAAAACTACACAGATGTCAGAAAATGTTTGCCTAAAAAAAAGGTGCATTTAGGATAAACTATTAGGTTGTGGCAAACAAGGTCAAGAGCCCCTTTAGGAAGGAGACTATTTCATTGCCTCCCAGTTTAGATTCTCCATAGACACGGTCCACAAATGAGATAGGAACCTGTTGAAACAAGCAAAACTATAGTTTAAAGGTTCAAAACCTAAATAATCTGAGATTCTGTACACAAAAGAACAGCCCTTGAACTGCAGCATGTTCAGACACAGGAAGAAGGCAAGCGCCAGGCTGGCTTCCTTCATGTCAGTTCTTCCCAGTGGCTGGGGAGCATGGAATTAGTTGGTTTCTCACCTTTAAAGGTGACCCAAAGGCACTGCTCAGTGGCTGGGTGATACACCAGTCAGCACAGCCTCAGTGTACTAAAGGCCTGGGGGCTTAAAACGAACCTCTGGCACTTTCCTTGTTAAATTCAGTACCCTGGAGTGGGTGCCCCAGGAAGCACAAACGTGCCACCAGCAGGGAACAGCTCCACCTCACCCCTGGCTGGGACGTGACTTCGGAGCATGACAGTGCATATTGCCCTCCTGTGAAGAACCTTGTAAAACTGTAATGCAGCTAAAGGAGTGGCAAGAGGAAGAGAGAAGGATCTGAGAAGCTTATCAGCCAGGTACCTGGAGCTTCAGATCTGCTATTCACCTGGGGAAGCTGGAAAACTAGACTCCTACAAGGGTAATTTCTTTAACACTAATTTGAAAATCTTGGCTGCTCCTTGGGAGCACACAAAATTCAGGAATCTGTGAGTCCCTTTACACAAAAGCACAAGATCCTTATCAAACCTGTCCTGTACCTCTCCAATGGTGTATCCCAACTGTCTGGCCCGGACAATCATCTCCATCTGGAAGACATAGCCTTTAGAGACACATTTCTCCATCAGTTTCTCTAAGACTTCTTTCCTGTACAACCTGTGAACAGTTACAGAGAAAATGAGACCTGAAGCACAGTTTCTGAAATCTGGAAATCAAGACAGTGTGTGGGAACCTGAACTGCAATCCCTCACCCATCTCATGACTGTTTATGAACATCTTTAACAAACTCAGAGGAGCAGCAGTTCTTGCTCTCCAGTCCACTATTTCATCCACCCTTCCCAAACAGATTTCATAGGCTTCACTGAAGAAGGGCTGTTCCTTGTTCAGCAGTTTCTTAATTTCCAATAAACTTTATGAATTGCAAGCCAGAGCCATACCTGAAACTCCCTGTGAGGTCTGATGCTCCTGGTCTCAGCAACACCTGAGTTAGGAAATTGGCACCACGGCTGGGAAAGAAAACATTAGAGTTGCCCAGCACACAATTCCCAAAGATCAAGCAGAATTTCTAGAAAATAAGTAAATATCATCCCCCACCCCTCCAAAAAACCCAACAAACCAACAAAACTTTTATTGCTTAATATGAAAAAATTAGATTTCTAGTGTGTTTTCATTGCTAGATTTAATTAATTACAGAATCTTGAAACCAAACACCCAACAATTTGCTTTTCAAAAGCAGGTGATTAGTAGATTATTGAGCTTCTCTATGAAGGAGAAAACAGGGATTTTTAGAAATTAGGTTTATAACCTGCTTCGCTGTGGGAAAACTGTCTCCACATATAATACAAAAGAAATTAATTTAACAACTATCAAAGCAACACTTTTCTTCTGACTGACATTCCCGGTAAGCAGAGAATAAAAATACTTCCTGGACAAATGTGGGACTTGCATTTGGAAAACCACCAGAGTGTCACCAGAGGGGTTTAGCAAGGGATGCGCTGTCTAGGGGAAGGACCACTGCAGCCACCTAAATGTGTCTTCTGAATCTGACAAAAGTCTCAGAGTCTCAGCTCATTCTCTGGATGATGGAACTGGAACTGTCCCAACGATGCCAACCTGCCCACTGCTCCAACCCAGTTCTCAAGCCCAGCTATGGCACCCCATCCTTTCTTGGTGGATTTGAACCAAGCAATTTGCCAATGGTGCACACTTGGAGTGTTTAATGTGATGTTGCAGCTCACAGGGGTCGAGTGTTGGGAATTATTGTTTATGAATAACAATTTTATGTGTAAATACCTGAAAAATACTAACCTGATTAATTTTCTTTTCAAATCCCAGCCATAGACTCCTCCATTTCCTTTATATCTTGTTCCAGATACAATATCAAAATTGCCTTCTTTCTGCTTTCTATAAACAATTGGTTTTATCAGAAAAACAGGAGAAATATTTCAAAGCAAGAACAATCACTCTTTTAGAACAAAATCTGTGTTTTACAAACTTTTGAACAAGGAAGTAGAGAAGAGAGGAAAGCAATAGTTTGGGTGGTTATAAGAATTATTTAGACTCCTGTTAATTGTTCTCTTAAAAAGAGCTACTTCAGGGAAACTTGTGACTATCTTTTACCCACTATGGCACAGAATTTCACACACTAATTCATCAATGATTTATAAAGATCAACTTGCATTTTCATACTACAATCAGCACCTACCTGATAAACTCTGGAATAAATTTTGGCTGAAATGGAAGAAAAACAGATCAGAAAAGAAAAATAAAAAGGGCGGGTGGGTGTTAAAACCAATCAATGAAAGTTTAATTCTAAGAGACTAAACCCACAGTCCACGAAATACAGACTTACGTGGTGAGAGAGGTCAGCATCCATAATGACAATGAAATTCCCAGTGGCATGCTTCATTCCATGGATGTAGGCAGTGCCTGACAGAAACAGCACAGGACTCATTCCCTCGCTACTTTAACGTGCCACCTTCCAGCCACAGTGTTCCTTCACTTTCTACAATCTCCACTAGAAAACGATCAACTGACAGCTCCTAAAGGATTAGTGGATAAACCTTAAAATCATTATTCTTCTTCCCTACAATTCCAGCCCTGGATTTCACAAATATAAACCTTGGCAAGTCCCACTGCACTGGCAATGCCCAAGGAAACCTGGCTGCAGAAGTGGGTCCCGATCTGAGCTATCATTTTACTGCACCACAGGCACTTAGGAAATTGGAAACAGGACTCAGGCTCCAAATACCACTGAAGTTCAAACCCTCCCTCAGCGCTCAGGGAATGAGGCTGGGAGGGAAAGGAGCTTGTGGGGAACGTTTATAAACACACTGGGATTTTTGTGTGTGCCTTTTTAACCTTGTTTGCTTACAAACAACCTGACGCAAACATAAGTTTCTGCCTTTGGGCTTTACTGTGATTTTTGTCTGGACCTTTATAGACTAGATAAATCAAAGTATACAGCAAATTTAGAGTTAATAAGGACTTACCCAGGCCCAGCTTGCTTGCTCTGGGTCTCAGGAGCTGCAGGATATGTAAAAGATACATATATTACTTGAAGAACAGATTTTAATTCATTTTAGTGACACCTTGAAAGTTGCTGTTTTGAAGGTATAAAAACATTTTAGGATTTATTTTTCATTTTTAGAAAAAAAAAAATCACAGGACACACAACTCACTATTTTATCTGATCCGTATATTTTTGCCAGTTGCTCAGCGACTTCCTGTGTCCCATCTGGGCTTCCATCATCGATGATGATAATTTCGAAATCGATTCCACTGAAATGAGAATTACTTTTGAGTGAACAAATGGAAGGCCCCCTTTTCCTCCCCAACCCCCCGTGAAGGGCAGGAGGCCGAGGAGCAGAGCAGTGACTTTGTGCGGTCAGGGCTGAGCCGGGAGGGAACTGGGCTCTGCTCCCAGGGGACAGGGACAGGAGGGGAGCGGACAGCCTTAGGGGCGCTTTAGGTGGGACAGCAGGAGGAATTTCTGCCTGGAAAGGGCTGCCAGGCATCGGAAGGGGCTGCCCCGGGAGGTTTGGAGTGCCCATCCCTGGAGGTGCCCAAGGCAGGGCTGGCCGTGGCGCTCAGAGCTCTGGCCTGGGGCACAGGGTGGGCTCGCTGGGCTGGGGGGGCTCTCCCGGCCGCACTGACTCCGGTGACTCGGAGGTTCGCTGCGATGCGGCCCCGCGGCCCGCCCCCCCCTGCCCAGCGGGGTTACCTGTCCCGGAAGGTGCGCACCAGCAGCCACACGACGAGCGGCAGGTTCTCGCGCTCGTTGTACGTGGGCAGCAGCACCGAGAGGCGCGGCCGCGGCCCCGCCATGCCCGGCCGTGACGCGGCGGAAGCGGCGGCGGCCCCGCCGGAAGCGGCGCGGGCATGGCGGGCATGGCGGGCGCGGCGGCGGCGCTGCGGGAGCGGATCCGGCGGCGGGAGCGGGAGCTGCGCGGGCTGCGGGAGCGGCTGCGGGCCGAGCTGGGGCGCGGGGGCGCCGAGGGGGAGGGCGAGGATGGGGCCCGCGGGCCGCAGCAGGGGGGAGCCGAGCAGGAGCGGGGGGATGGGGAGCGCGGCCGGCTGGAGGAGGAGGAGGAGGAGGATGAGGATGCTGATGGTGATGCTGATGCTGATGCTGAGTGCGGGGAGGGCCCCGGCGCGGCCCCCCCGGAGCTGCCCCCGCTGCCGCGGCGGGCGGCGCTGAGCCGCGCGGAGATCGCGCGGTACAGCCGGCAGCTGGTGCTGCCGCAGCTCGGCGTGCGCGGGCAGCTGCGCCTGGCGCGGAGCGCCGTGCTCGTGGTGGGCTGCGGCGGGCTCGGCTGCCCGCTGGCGCAGTACCTGGCGGCGGCCGGCGTGGGCCGCCTCGGCCTCATGGACCACGACGTGGTGGAGACGAGCAACCTGCAGCGGCAGGTGCTGCACGGGGAGGCGCGGCGGGGCCGGCCCAAGGCGCGCTCCGCGGCCGCGGCGCTGCGCCGGCTCAACTCGGCCGTGCAGTGCGTGCCCTACTGCGGCGCGCTCCGCGCCCGCTCCGCCCTGCGCATCGTGCGCCAGTACGACATCGTGGCCGACTGCTCCGACAACGCGCCCACGCGGTACCTGCTGAGCGACGCGTGTGTGCTGGCCGGGAAGCCGCTGGTGTCCGGCAGCGCGCTGCGGCTCGAGGGGCAGCTCGCCGTGTACAACCACCGCGGCGGGCCCTGCTACCGCTGCCTCTTCCCCGAGCCGCCCCCGCCCGACACCGTCACCACCTGCGCCGACGGCGGCGTCCTGGGCGTCGTGCCCGGCGTCATCGGCTGCCTCCAGGCGCTGGAGGTGCTCAAGATCGCCTCGGGAATGGGCTCCTCCTTCCACCAGGCCATGCTCGTGTTCGATGCCCTCGAGGGCAGGTTTCGCAGCATCAAGCTGAGACCGAGGAAGCCGGACTGTGCCGTGTGCGGGGACAACCCCACCATCACCTGCCTGCAGGATTACGAGGCGTTCTGTGGCTCCTCTGCCACCGACAAGTGCAGGAGCCTGCGCCTGCTGCCCAGCTCGGACAGGATCTCGGTGCAGCAGTACAAGGGCGTGCTGGACGGGCGGGTCCCGCACGTGCTGCTCGATGTGCGCCCGCAGGTGGAGGCGGAGATCTGCCGCCTGGAGCACGCCCTGCACATCCCTCTGAGCGCGCTGCAGGACAGGGATGCGCACCAGCTGGAGCACCTGCAGAGGAGAATTCGTGAAGAAAAGCAGAGAACTGGCGACCAAACATCTCTTCCTGTGTATGTTGTCTGCAAATTAGGAAATGACTCCCAGAAGGCTGTAAAAATCCTGCAGGAGTTGCCTGCCCGAGAGTTTGGTTCTGTGGTAGTGAAGGATATTAAAGGGGGGCTCATGGCTTGGGCTGCTAAAATTGACCCAACGTTTCCTCAATATTAGACATTTCAATGGTGAATAAACCCAGTTTCATAGTACCTACCACAGGGTTTTGTCCTCTCTGCGTTACATCACATGGAAAAAACAGAAATACCATGTTGCTTTTTTTATGTTTACTTTGTTTTTCCAAAAACACTATGTATTTTTCTAGCTGTCTGATTATTTTTATAAAAATGTGAATCTATCCATGGAAATGGAAGGAAATGTGTTTTTTGGTTATGATTTAGTAGTAAGAACTTGGCATAACTACTGAACCTTGCATGGAATGATTGAGAATGGTTCCTAATTAGTAATTGTAACCTGGAAAACGACAAAGCATAGGAATCATGGTTTTACTCAATTTCCAAACTCTGCTGCAAATGGAAATAGTGCATGAAGCAATTAAAAACAATAACTGTTCATCTCTAGCTGATCTGTGCACTTTGAATCTGCCGCAGGGAATTGCCAGGACAGCACTGAGGAGACCACTGTGGTCAGTGCATTTCAGTTCTCTGTAGAAGCCTTGTGTATTTATGGAAGAGAACAGCACCTCCAGCAGGGGGGTTCTGCCAGGAACTTCCAGAGCCATCCATCCTCGTTGCTGGCTGACACAAGGTGGATTCTCCAACTTGGATACAGAAACTGAGGGTAGCTCTTAATAAGACATAAGTTTGATCCCAGTAAGTTTGTAGAACAGACAGAAAATGTTTTTGTCAATGCGTAGAAGATTTCAGAAGCAGAGAGAGAAGGGCAGGGGCGGAGAGGGAAAGCCAGACATCCTCCCTCCTGCGAGGACAAAGACCTGTTCCCTGAGTTTTCTGCCTGCTTGGCAGTTGCACCTCCCTGTTTGCACTGTCTTATTTGCTCTCTGGCGTGGAGAGCTCTGCACATCGGAGAAGTATCAGTAGTTGAACTGAATGAAAAGAAAGAGAAATAAATGGCTTCTCAACAGAGCTGCCTGAGACCTCATCACTTCAGCATAGTAATTATCTCCCTATATTAATTAAGGTATGGATTTCTTCGCTTCCTAAGGAGGAAAAAAATACCTGTCATGATTTAATCTTTACATTGTACCAGGGGAAAAAAAAAGACAAAGAATAGTGCTCTTATAATTAGTAGTTGCCAAGGTATATTTTAGTAAAACAAATTAGAGAACAGCTCTCGGGGGTGTTATCAGGAGGGAGAGGGTTGGGCAGCAACAGGGGGGTTTGTCTCCCTGTCCCTCGCTCCATGTCACGAGGCTGCTCTTTGCCTGCTTGGTTATCTTCTCTTTTTTATGCCTTCCTGGGATTTGCCACAGGAACAGCTTTCTCCTTGAGGTTTGGGGGATCCACAGTGGCTGCAGCATTCGGGCTGAATGGCTGCCTTTTAATGTCTCCCTCGTGTCGCTCTCTGGGCTGGCTGCAGGGTTCAGTTACACATCTGAACTTGTTTATTCCTCAGCTATGGGTGGTATTTTAAGGCAAAGCAAATCAAGCTGGTCAGGGTTCCATGCCAGTGTAAAACATGTTTGCAGACACTGTACTAATGTGCCTTTATAACCTAAAATCCTTGTTTTGGTGGCAAGGAGTCTCTCTTAACTAAAGACTCCAGTAAATTCATCACTAACCTACTGTCAAAGTGTAGGATTTAAAAAAATTCCCCCAACAATTAATGAACTAGTCCTCAAAGTTCACACACCAGAATGTTAGGTATGTGAGCATCTTGATTAATATTATCCTATTTGAAAGCATAATTTCTAGTAAAAATTTAACTGTTCTAGTAAAAATTTAACTGTTCAAAACAAAACTTTGCACTAGATGCTTAAAATACTGCAAGCATAAGGTTGTCTTTTTTTACTATGAAAACTTTGAGCCTTGTGAAACTACAGAAAAAAACAATGTGAAGTCTGTGTGCTAGGTGGCACTGCAAGTTAATAAACCACAGCATTCCCCAGGCTGTGAGGCAATTCAAGCTTTGAAAGAGCCGAGGTTCCCTGTAAAAACACGTTGTTGTACAGTTCTTTTGAAAGAAGACAAGGGAAATAGGGTAAATAGGAGATTACTATTAATATCTATTAGGGCAGCAAAATTTGGAGCACAATTAGCAATGTGAATGGCAGGAAATGAACTGGCTTGTGGTCTTAACCTTCTGTGGTTTCTGTTACTTGGTCAGATAAACCAACCCCATTCCTTTTTCACACTGCAGCTTCAACATCGTGGTGGGGAAATAAATACAGTGCAGGAAAAGCAGGCCTTGATTAGAGGCCCTGCTTAGGAAGGAGACACATTTCCCAGAACTTTCTCCTCCATTAACTCAGTTGTCCAGAAGAGCAATGGTTGCATGAATAAGGCAAAAGAGAAGAAATGCAGAGTTTCTGCTAAGCTTTGGCTGCCCTCCTAAGCAAGTCACTCTTTCCCCAGTCTCTGCTCTGTGCCCACTGTGTCCCCAGTGACCAGATTCCAAGGAAGCAGTTTAATGAGCATGTTGCTCTAGAACAGTTCTGATAGCTTAAATTCAAGGGTTATGTGACTTGGACAAGGCAGCGGGGTGTTGCACTGACAAAAGCTTGGTCACTTAGAGCACAAGTCCATTCTAATCTGTCCTGTGCCGTACAGCTGCACGCTCTGTGCTCTCCATAGAGCAGCAAAGGCAAAGGAAAATAGCCTCTCTTTCCCATTCTCTAGTCTTTTATCATTGAACACGTTCATTTGATCTTGTCTTCACAGTGTATTTCAGATGATTGATGCAGCTGATTGTCAAAGCCAACAGAAATATATCCATGTGACACTAGTGCTCTGACCTCTTGTTCTTTTTATTGTGGAGTACTTGCAATGCTAATATTTCATGCTCATGCCAAGAACAAAAAATAGCTTTCGTCTGAAATGATAGCTGTCATCTGAATCTTATCAGAAAAGCACATTGATAACAATTCAGTCCAGTCCTGCTGCAGTACAAGTTTTCCAGCCAGAGAAGAAGCTATTCCTGGTCTCTGTTGAAGCCAGAGTCAGGCTGCAGCTTTAGCCAGAACCAACATCTGGAAAACACAGCTTAGGCAGAGCAATCCAGGCTGTAACACACTGTCCATGGTCCAGCTGCCACCCTTCTCCACTGGGCCCTGGTGTGGGGCTTCATTGTGGGGTTTGCTGCCCTGACCTTTTGCCACCATCAGTGAAGGAAGGAACCAGCAGCTGGATGTTCCCGTGGCTCCTCCATGCCCGTGGCACAGGGCCCTGCTGTGCGAGGAAGCCGTAGTTTGGTTCACAAGGTGTTCATGCTGTTGCTAAGAGACCAAATCCCTGCCTGCAAAGAAAGGTTATTTCCAAATTTAAAATAGCTCTGTAGGTATTTGAATGGGAAATGAAGTCTTTCAGATAAAGGGGCATCCACCTGTAGTGAAAGGAGTCATGGATTCACAGGATGGTTTGGGTGGGAAGGGACCTTCAAAGATGATGTGTTCCAACCCTCTGCCATAGGCAGGGGCACCTTGCACTAGAACAGGTTACTCCAAGTTTATCCTGGCCTTGGACACTTCCAGGAATGGGGCAACCACAGCTTCTCTGCCCAGCCTGTGCCGGGGCCTGCCCACCCTTACTGCAATAAAACTCTTCCTTCCAGCTAGTCTGAATCTACTCTCTTGTAGTTTAAATCCATTACCCCTTGTCCTGTCACTACAGGCCCTGCTAAAGGTTCTTACTTTGGGAAACGGATTTCTAACTTCACTATGTAAGGGTTTGAAATTCTTTAAAAAAATAGTGTTTAAACTTGTGTTTGTGTGTTTATATGTACAGGTGAGTATGCACACACTGGAGCACGGGTGTGTTCCAGATGCTGTCACAGACCCGTGTTAGACACAATTTATAGAAGTCTTTTCCAGGACTTGCATATTGTCCATTTCAAGCATGTTTTTTAAACTGCTCTCAGTTTCATTTTATCACTGTAGTAGTGGGAGGTAACAGGTGTGACAATGATTTGAACTCATTAAAACCCTCTATAGGTGCCTTTTCATCCTCACTTAGATGATTATTTTTCTTTAGATTCTGTAATTTCTTTTACAACTAAAATCATCCCTGTTTCCTTACCAGGCTGCTCCTGTACAAGTGATGGAGGTGTTTACATGGCTTCCTGTGACCTGTTTGTTAATTTGAGTCTGATAAAGTTGCATTAGCCTTTTGAAAAATGTCACTTGCTGATATTCCAGCCAAAGAAATGCTGCATCAATATTTTTATGAGTATTTCTGTAGTGCCAGTCCGTGGTTCACACTTGCAGCAGCTCTGGTGGTGGCATCCTCGCCCTGGCGCCCTGGCGGATCCCCCAGCCCGCTCTGGGAATGGGAGGCCACGTGTGCGGTGGGTCGAGTATTTTCCTCTGCGTTTTACGGAGAATTTCCCGCAACGTTTTGTGCCTGCTGAGGCCAGGGGGCTGCAGGGGGAGCTGCCGGGAGCGGCCCGTAGATGGCAATGCAGGATGCTGCGAGCGGGCACATTCCCTCTCGGCACTGACAGCCCTGGGATTTAGGGGGTTCCCAGGGGTGTGGGGCTCTTCCAGCACTGACCAGCCCCGGGGCCAGGCCTGCCTTTGGAGTGCCCTCCCTTTCCTGGGCAGAAATACAATCGTACACAAGTACAGCAAATAACTGGAGTTGCTTTCCACAAGGGAGCACTCGCCCTGCGGCTTTCCCTGTCAGTAAAATGCAGAAATGTAGCTGTGTCTCAGAATCACAGTATCATTCAGGTTGGAAAGCCCTCCCAGCCCAGGAGCCCACCCTGTGCCCGATGCCCACCTTGTCCCCCAGCCCAGAGCTCTGAGTGCCATGGCCAGTCCTGCCTTGGGCACCTCCAGGGCTGGGAACTCCAAACCTCCCGGGGCAGCCCCTTCCAATGTTTAACCACCCTTTCCAGGCAGAAATTCCTCCTGAGTTCTCCTGGGGCAGTACTTTAGCTGTGGGCCAGAGCTCCTGCTGTCAGCGGAGAGGAGTCAGCAGGGAAAATGCACCTGCAGGTTTCCACAGGTCCCACCAGAAGGAATGTTTTATTAACACAATTTCAGGGCTTCTAGAAGCCTCCGTGGTGACATGAGGATGCCAGCCTTTCCTCATGCTGCTCC
This sequence comes from Acropternis orthonyx, assembly GCA_035583155.1. Lineage (NCBI taxonomy): Eukaryota > Metazoa > Chordata > Aves > Passeriformes > Rhinocryptidae > Acropternis > Acropternis orthonyx. Next base: position 13,825,010 of record JAWWEU010000053.1, on the reverse strand, counting down.
TGGTGATGCTGCTTTCCTGTTCCCATCAAATTAGGTTTGTTTTCGTCCTCTGCCCCCCTGTTGAATTTGTCCTCTGTGCTCTCACCTCGGATAACATCACCCACTGTGCCACGTGGTGCTTTGCAGCCTCAGCCCTCCCCACTCAGGTTGTCCTCAGAACTGTTTCTCTCCAAAATTAAAGGCACCTGCAATTCCACACTCTTGGATTTGGGTTGCTTGAAGATGGTATTTATTGATTTCCAAAAATGTTCTTTTCTTTATGAGTGAAACTGAGTCATCGTTTCCTTGGCTGACCTGGGAACTGCCATCCCCGTAAAAGTTACAGATGATATTGCTCAGCTTCTTTGTGACATGAGTTGCATCACTAATGAGAATGAGAATGAGAGCATTACGTCAATTTATCATTCAGCAATTCTGTGTCAAAACTTCATTTCTTTTTATAATTAACTATAGAAATTTATGCCAGTCCCCAGCACTTTTTTCCTGAGGTGGACACCATTTAAATTATACTATTATCTTTAACAGAAAGATGCACATTATTATCTTGCTGACCACTTCACTTGCATGACTGAGAGCTGAAAAATGAGCTGTCTGGTTTTGGAAACAAATGGCTGTATTTTTAAAATTCCCATCTCCAGATGATGGCTGGGAAGCACTTGCATTCCAGGTCAGTCACTGGAGCAGGCTAATTATTGTAGTTTACAGCCCTGTTTTTGTGGATCCACAATTATGACCATAATTAAGGGTGGCCACAAAGCCATCCTCAGCGAGGGTACCCGGCAGAGGTGGAGCTGAGCCTCTCCCCGGCACAGTTACACGTGTTTGTGTGCCCTGCCTGACTCTGGAGATGCACGAGGCTCCTCAGCTCCTGTCACAAGGGCCACGAGGATAACAAATGAATATTTATGCAGTGTAGCAAATATGCTCTAATTACCCTAATTGGCCTGCTGCGGTTGCAGTTACGGCAGAGCTTTATTTCTGTTCAAGTGACATTTGCTTCTGGATTAGTTCCCGCAGGCAAAGGGGAAGTGAAAGCGCCGCTGAAGAGGGCAGAAGATCCCCTGATATTCTGATCCTGCAGTTTCCTCACCATGCTTCTGGCAGGCTGAGAGCTAATAACCTTCTTCATCTCATTAGTCATTTCTAGGGAGTATTTCAGAAGATGTGAAATGCTGGAAAATGACAAGCAACGAGCAGAAAGGGGGAAAGGACTAGTTTTATTGTTAGTACTTAATAGGCCAAACTTCAGTCTGGCAGCACAGGTAAAATTTTCCTGGACTTTATCAGTGGTGTAGAAATTTATTTGCAGGGTGTGATTTTCCACAGGGACTGACAGCCACCAAACAAGGGACCCTGTGCTAAGGACTTCCACTCTGTGTTGCAGGACAGAACACGCACAGTTAGCAGAAGTATCTGGCCCTTCCCTCGTGTTTTAACTCACTTTTTTCTTACCTAAGCCAAACTGTTCAGTAATTGTATTGAGCAGAACTGTTTTGCAGTCAGGCATGAGCTGCCAAGAGCTGTTGTATTTGCTGCTGTTACTGTTTCAGACTGACCCTGAACAAGAACAAGCTGACATCTCTGCATCCAGATCCTTCCCACTCCTTGGTCCCCGCACACCGTGACTGAGATGTGGAAAGGACAAATCACGTGGACCTACTGGTGGTTCTGTACAATTTAACACTCCAATTTATTATCCTAAGATTGGTGTTTTAATGTAACCCCTGAATTAGGGATCTGTTTCATTCTGGGCTCTCTCTATTAAAAAGCAAAAGGGAGAGAAGATGATACATCTCCCAGTGGGGCTTCACATCTTTTGATGTGGTTGACACACTGCTCTGCTCCCCCTGAAAATGCTGTTCTTTGATGTACCATTAGAGAGGCCAGTGCGGCTCTGCCTTCACTTACCAGTGTTGCCCCCACCAAGGGATTTGTGTTGGTTTTGAGGAAGGAGGAGGGTAGAAGGGGAAAGGTTTCGGGGTAAGTCATTTTGTGTACCACCTTACCTGGAAGTTCTGGTTTCATCAGGGAATCAGGGTTTCATCATCATCTTTCCCAGTCTTCACAGATCCTTCCTGTTCTCTTGTGAATCTGTTAGATCCTCTGGTTAAATGGTTAAAATAGTTACATTCCAATTAACTGTGACTGTGATTGTTGGGACAACCTGCAAGAAAGAGGTTTCCCTATACAATCTTGGTGCCTCGATATCTCTACAGTGAGGTGATTTTCTTTCCTAGTAAATGCTTTCTGTCACAGCCCCAGCTGCCCCTCAGCTCCCTCCCTTGTCACAGCGACCCCACGTTGTCACACCCCTGTAGCAGGTGTGACAGGCTTTGTGTCCCAGAAGAAGCACATGGAAATGCAAGGAGAGCCCAACACTTTATTAATCCACACGAGTACAGCTCCTGCTGTGGGTTCGCTGTGAGCATGCACTGAGCCCCAGAGGCAGTGCCAGAGCAGTGCTGTGGCTGTCACCCCCCGCGGCGTGTCGGGGCCCCCAAACAACCCTCCTGCCTCAGGGAGGCACAGCGTGGCTGGGTTGCAACTGTCTTGTTGGCTGCACATGCTGTTAAAATGCCAAAAAGGAGTGAGAGCTGACTTGGGAGCTCTCAGAACAGGCAGCTTTTGAGTCAAGCCGTAATTTTCGTGAATTTGACTAAGAATTCAGATAGTAACCTGTAGAGAGGCATAATCAGCTGAGACCCTCAGCCTTCACAGAAAAGCATGTGGGTTTCATACTAATGTTGTGCTCTTATGGCTGGATTTATTTAGCATGAGGACTACAGTCTCTATTGCCTCCTGTAAAACACAGCCAGGTTTGTTACAGTGATTCAGAGTAAAACATGGCCATATCCTTACAAGTAGCTGTTGCCAAGTACAAAATTACACAGGGTAGGTACATCCTCGCAGCCTATTTTGTCCTTGGCTTAGGCAGAACTTGCAACAGGCAAGATGCTTTCACAGTTTTGCTCAACCAACACCCAACTCCAGGGTGATATTTTTAAATTTTTTTTTTTTTTTTAATCTGGATAAGGGTTTTAGAATCAAGCTTTAGTTTTGGGATAAAAAATAGAGTGATACATGAAATAAATGAGCATTAATGTAAAGATATTGAGAGAACGGACGGCCTAGAGCATTTATTAACTAGCAGAACATGGAAATGAGCTTAGGTTTTATTTGGTAAGTCTTGATTTCTCCTTATATTCACTTACAGCTTCTTATTTATGGCTCAGCCTGTCAAACACATTCTTAGATAAGCAACTGTTGCTCACAGGACCAATCTAATTACCAGTTCTTTTTATAACGAACGCTGACACCAAGGTAGAAGATGTATAGCACTTGTGCTGCAGCCAATGCTACAGATGATCAAACAGCTCTGAAATTTAAAAAAATGGGGATTAAATGGAAAACGTGGCCCTTTCTTGTCACGATGTTCCTGTTTTTTGTCCAACTCTAATTAAAGCTGAAGAAGAAGAAGAAGAGTGAAAAGCTGGTTCGTTTGTAGCTTTGGCACAGAATTAATTGCCAAGAGTTTAGTCTGGATATTTTAGCACCCTGCAGTAATGTTCCATAGGCACAGGTCCCTACCACAGGCTGGAGAGCACTGGAGCCCTAATTATTCGTTAAATGCATTTTAAAAACTTCTGGAATTATCCTCAGGAACAAGCATATCAGAACACCTTCAAATTGTATTTGAAAGTCATTTGAAAAAAGAAAATCAGCGTAGTGTGGGCTTGGCCAAACAGCACAGACTGAGAAACTAATTTTAGTTCTTCTGAAAGGACAATGTTTGTGTCCTTGGCCTTAATTTAAATCATAAAACCATCTTGCATTCTGGCATTTCTAGAATGAGAATAAGAAACAGTATTTCTGAAAGTCCAGATAGAGAATGTGACGGGAACTTCTAAATTCCCCAAGTTCTTAACTGTTAATAAGTAAATTTACTAAAAAAAGAGCGGGGGGGAAAGGGCGAAACTCTCCAGATTACCTTTTCTTTACTTCTAAACACACATAAAATCAAATCAGTGGATTTGATTACTTTTTTTTTTAAGTTCTGGAGTTTTTCTCTGGAGCTGTTATCGAGCCAGTATCATTCCCTCTAAAATATCTGGGGGGTCTGTCATTAATGTGGAGAGAAACCTGTGCCAAGCCTGAGCAGCCCCTGGCCCACGTGCTCCCCCCCAGCTTCAGCAGAACCTGGACCGAGACACCCCTGGGGCTGCAGAACACATGGCTGTGGTTTAGGACCTTCACTGCTTTTTCACATCCCGTGTAAAACTGTCTCCGTTACTGCCAAGTGGGTAAGGATGGCACGGGCAGAGTTAACTGAGCCCTGAGTCCCTCTGGATTGAGGACAGGATAAAGCTGTCAGTGTCCCCCCACTCCGTGACTCAAATGATATTTTGTTTTTCCCTTCACTGGCAGCTTCCCACGACCACGTATTTTCTGCTCCTTTTACAGAACCAAGTGCTCAGTGGGAATGGGAGCCAGGGGTGCATTTGCCCAGCACTGGTGGGGGGTCCGCTGGAAAACGCCCTCTCTGAGTTCCCTCCCAGAGCTGAGGGACAGCGAAACCCGGGACAGATGGCGGGGAAGGCTGGCATCAACTCATGCATATTGCATTGCATTTGCAGCTACTCACCCCTTGGTAATAATATTAAGTGCTACAAAACTCCGAGGCTTTGTTCCTGGGAATGCTGCATTCAATGGCAAAGGATCAATGCTGTAATGTCAATTAAATTTTGAAGCTGGGGAGCTCTAAGTATTTACATCTTTAGCAGGGTTATGCTATAAACAGCTCGATCCCTCTTTTCTGCTGTGTTTAGGGCTGACTTGCAAAGAAATAGGTGGTTCTGTTGGGAGTGACAAATCTTGATGCCTTTTTAAAAGCACAATGGGACAAACATCTCTGGTTATTTCCATTACGCTCCAAGGCATGTTATTGGGAGAGAATTTAGCCATTAATTTTGTTGTATTTACATTATTTATGTACAAGAACAAGAGAAATGGCTGCCTGTTTGATGATTATATACATTGTGATTTGGTTGGAAAAATGTGTGTTACAAATGGCAAAACAGCCTGTCAAGGACATAATTATATGTTGTTGTTCTTTTTTTTCTTGTTAGGGAACTTTTAATTCCTTAAATCCCACTGCACGATCTCAGTGCAGGATCCGTCCTATACATTTTACTGGGGGGGAAGGAAGGAACAGCATAACAACAGACTTCTTAAACCACATCAGTTCCTGGCTATAGCTCCTTTTGTTCATTTTAGTACGAGGGTTACCCTTGTAAAATGCTTCCAAAGCAAATTAAAAGATGGAATCTGATACAACAAAACTACTCGACAGCAGGAGAAATAGTATCTTAAATTTCATTCATTGTCCCTGGTCTCGGAAGAGAGAGTGGTGAATAAAACCTCGCTGCCCTGTGACTCATTGCTCATCTGAGACTTGGCTTTCAGTAAGAACTGTGCTCTCCTGTACATTATTCTTTCCTGTTCCTGCTTCAGCTCCAGGTAGGAGCGCGAGAAGGTGTGGAAGATGGAGGTGACGGGGAACGCCATGAGGAGGATGCCGCTGAGGATGCTGCTCAGTGCCACCACCTGCCCGGGGATGCTCCGGGGCACCATGTCCCCGTAGCCCACGGTGGTCATGGTGATGACGGCCCACCAGTAGCAGGCGGGGATGCTGGTGAACTCCTGGGAATGCGCCATCTCGTTCTCCACGACGTAGAGCAGGGGTGCGAAGAGCGCGATGGCCACGCAGAGGAAGAGCAGCAGGAGGCCGAACTCGCGGGTGCAGCGGCGGGCGGTGAGCCCCAGCGTCTGCAGCCCCAGCGAGTGCCGCGCCAGCCGCATCACGTACAGGATGCGCAGCGCCCGCAGGATCCGCAGCACCAGCCCCACCTTGTCCAGGTAGATGTTCCCGGAGCTGGGCTTCTTGGAGCCCACCGACGTGGTGTCCACCAGCAGCGTGATGTAGTAGGGCAGGATGGCGATGATGTCGATGAGCGTCAGCGGCCGCCGCAGGAACGCAAACTTGCTCTTTGCCTGGATGAACCTCAGCAGGAACTCCAGGGAAAACCATGCCACACACACAGACTCCACAATGAAAATATTGTAGCACATCTGGGAACACTCACCCTGCAGGAAAGAGGAGGAGTTTGTAACCGGCACTGGGTAATAACTATTTTAGTTGGTGCGGTGACAGGAAGAGAGGTTTCTGTGTGGGTTTTCTTCAACCCAAAATATTAAAGGAATTGGAGCTGTTGCTATGGGGAAACACACTGACAATTTGGAACGAGTTAAATGCAAAACTTAGAAAGGGACTTCTTATTCCACAGAAGGTACTGCTTGGGAATTTCAGGCTTTCTGAACAGCAAACACAAAGAGCCTAACAAGGCAATATTCAGTTGCACGCTAACAAAATTTTCTTTGGACATAAAACTGGATATGATTAGCTCTCTTACAAGTAACTGAACAGTCATGTAAGATTGCAAATATTCTTTGTGGTACTTTTTCCCCTGTAAGGACAGCTGCAAGATCCCTGTTGAAATCAATATCCTCAGACCTTGGACTTGCTCTGCTCTTCCCAGCACATACCATTTTCCAAAAGCCAACTTACCTTTTCCTCCTCCTCCCTCAGGTCAGGCATGGTGCTGATGGATAAGTTCACTGCTGTAATAGTTACAAACAAAACAGACAAACACGCAAACACCTTTCCAGGAAGGCCAGACTGGGGCCTTTCCACCATGTCTTGCAACTTTTTCATGCACAAACCAATTTTTGTCTCCTCTACTGTTTCACCTGTTGTTTCATTTTCTAGGAGGTCATCCTCCCGTTCATTTATCTCTGTGAACTCCTCCATTTTTTGCAGGTATCTCCTTTTACAACACCAGTCCAAGTTGTCTTCCTCAATCCCCCAGTAGAGCAGCTCCTCCTGGAAAGACAGCGCACACATCTCACGCAGGAGCCGCAGTTTCCCAACCCGCAGGAAGGTCAGGATTGTCCTGAACGCCCCTGGGTTGCGGTCGAAGAAGAATTCATTGCATGTCACATCGTAATCGTCACAGATGTTGAGAATGTCGTCAAAATTGTTACAGAATTTCAGTTGTCCCAGACGTGTCAGCGGGAACTCATCGAGCGTGGTCCAGGGGAGCAGGTACTTTATGCCCCCCACGTTTATAATGATGTGGCGCTTCCTGTCGTCGGGGTGGAAGCCTTTGAGGAGATCCTGCTGAGGGGGAATTAGCCTGGCTCTTTGGTAAAACACTCCCTTGAGGGTTTCTGACTCTGGAAAGAAGGTGTGGTTGAAGGAAGTATCTGAAGTACAGCTCAGGGCGCTGTAGTCATAGTCGGAATTTTCTCCAGGCATCAGAGTCATCTTGGAAGACAACTTTACATCCCTTCGCTGCCTCTGCAAGTGTCTTCTGGAACAAAAAACACACGGGGTGAGCAAAGGAGAGAGGCTGGGTGTGATTTTTCAACAAATACACTGATTTGAGCTCAAAAGCATTTATGGATGATAAAAACAACTGGGAAGAAAACAGCAGTGGCTGGGTGTGGTCAGAAGACCTTTCTGGGAATGCTGGGTTTGTTCAGCTGGTTTGTCTGTCAAGGAACTCTGCTTGGCATATTTGTCACACTGAGAGCCTTCTCCTGTCTCAGATACAGAGGCCTCAGTTCCCAACAGATAGAGAGGAAAACCAGGAATAATTCCTCCATGTGGTAGGATATTTCTGGTTCAGAATGGAGGTATAAAAATGATGACAATATCACATAAGAACATAATTTAAGAGTGTTTTGTAGAAAAGGAAATTTTATATTTTTATGTAAGTATTACACATAAAAATCTTGAGTATTTTAGCACCCACGAAGTATATTGAAAGAATCAGAAGTCAATTATGTTGTAATTGAGTAAATACACACTTATAAAAAACACTTAGTACAAAGGTAATTTCTGAAAGGCCAGATGGAAACAGTTTGGGGAAAAGAAGTCCACTTGTACTGGGGATCACATAAATTTTGTATAGGGTTTATACACATTTAATGACATGGCAACTCCCTTTTCATGGCCTTATTTACAAAAGATTGCAAAGAAATACATGATTTCTACCCAAACTTTGGGTATAATTTCAGTTATAGCTGACCCCCAATATGCAGTAATAGGGCTCTCTCCTTATGGGGGGTTGAGCAGCACCTGAGAGCCAAAGTGCCTTCACCTCTGACTGCAAGAAGCCAAAAAATTCTAACAACAACTTGGCAAATCCCATTCAAATTCTGGTCACACAACACTGGCGTAGAGTCTGTGGAATGAAGTGAACAGAGTTCAAGTGGGTATAAAAAGCAGGAGCTGGGAGTGTTAGACTTTTGGCCTCCCTGACTCCCTGTGTTTTTGAAGGCAGCCTGAATTCTGCCCCTCCCCAGGAGGGTTGTGCAGCGCTGCTCCGGGACCTTCCATCTGCACACTCAGCTGCAGCTTCGTGCGTGGAGTCACTGGGTGAGAGTATTTGTTTACCAAGGAGACTGTACAATAAAGAGCTATTAATTATGCACTACTATTTTGACTTTCCAGCCTCTAGTTCACAGGAAAGGAATAAATACTACACGGGATTGGCTTCGGTAGCAATTCCGTTTTGTTCTTTCCCTAGCTGCACTTACCTCCCCTTGGCTGCACACCCCAGGGATACACCCCCTGCCAGGGCCACTTCCTCAGCCACAGACCCCTCCTTTTCAGAAGCTGGGCTTTATAAACCACACCAGGAGTGGTACATACCTACTGGAGAAGAAAAACCCATGAACACACAGCAGCAAGGGGCTCAAACCACCAGTTTAAGAGCAACAGGCTCTCCTTGCTGCAAGGGGGCTTACAACTCTGCTTTCAATGAAATGCTCCCTCAGTCCTGCTCCTAAACTTGCCAGAGGGATTACACCGAACAAACCAGCTCCTCACACACTGACAAACAGGCAGGCACGGGTCAGCTTTGGATGGAGTGGTATTTCCTGATTCCTCACCTGGAGAGAATCGTGGAATGGTTTGGGTTGGAAGGGACCTTAAAGATCATCCCATCCCACCCCCTGCCATGGGCAGGGACACCTCCCACCAG
>JAWWEU010000053.1:13736663-13815803 GCA_035583155.1 Acropternis orthonyx | reverse complement strand
AGGGATGGGGCAGCCACAGCTTCTCTGGGCACCCTGTGCCAGGGCCTGCCCACCCTCACAGGGAGGGATTCCTTCCTGATATCTTGTCTAAAACTGCTCTCTGTCAGTTTGAAGCCATTCCCCCTTGTCCTGTCACTGCAGTTCCTGATGAGATGTAATCCTCTCTATTGCTAAAAGGAAATCATTAATTTACTTACCTTTAGGGCATATGGACAAGAAAGCCTACAGGAATACACAAGAATGGACAAGGCATGACTCGGATTTTCCAAGAGCTGTGGTGCCATTTTCTGGCCTGAGGTAAGCAAAGAGCTGAGCTTTGTCACCTTGCTTGTGTCACAAAGTGGGGTCTCTGTTACTATTGGTAGTGGCTTGAGCACAGCTATTTGGACGGTGATCTGTTCTTCATGCCAAAATCTGAGCTGTGCTGAGCTCTCAGTGCCTTATCACTGCTCACTGGCTTGGATTGCTGAGTGGCTCTGTCTTTGCTCCAGTGTTATGACTCTGGAAGTCCCCCTCCTCTAGAAGTAACAGTGAGTGCAAACAGTGACAAAACCCTGCAGGCCCGCACTCAAATCAACTTCCCATGGATTTTGGTCTCTCTCTTGCCTCAAGAAAGACTTAAATGAAGGCCTGCTGACCTGAAAGTCTGCTTTTCAGAAAGAACATTAACATGAAACGTAACTGTATTAAAGAGTCACATTCTAGGAAATTCTAGCCAATACTGGGACTATCAGTGGAGTTCATGACAGGTGATGGCACTCTGGCATTACCCACTGGACAAGCTGCAGGACTTGGGTAAATGAAGGGATCTGAGAGGGAGAGCTGGCACAGACAGTGCTAACTCGTGCTCATTGAGCAGAGGAACAGTTCAGCACTTCCATAGAGTCCGTCACTGAAGCATTCCTACGGACCTCAGAGCTGGTCTCCTCTTAAAGCATTCCCAGGATATGAGCAGCAGTAACGCCACCTGAGTTCAAGCTATATGTTTGGTGTGGGAAAACAGGGCTACCTGATGTGTGTTTATGTAGGGCTCCTTCTCTTGGAGCAACTGTTGTTTTATTTAGAAACAAGTGTTTTCCCCTCTGCCTCAGCCATGTCTAACGCAGGGCTGGCCCAAGGAGAATAAAGATGATGACTGATATAAGGCTATGGATAAATGGGAGCTGTTAACCATCTTTCCTTCTGCAATACCAGATGATGTTGGTTAGCAACAACTTCTTTGAATCTCAGCCAGGAAAAATGAGGAGGCAGCTCATCTCTGTCACTGGTTTGATCTCCCACCACATCCACTGTTGACACAATGGGAAGAAATGGGGAGAGGGGAATGTAGATGTTCTGCGTGTGTCAAACACACACTGTAACCTGAGGCAGCAACTGGGAAACAACAGAGCAAATAAAAAAGAATTTCTTTCTTTCCTCCCAGCTTCTGGACCTGTGCAAGCTAATAAATTGGACAAATTGATCCCCTGTGTGACACACTGAGTGACTGCAGTGATAAAAGGTGGCTCCTTCCTTTCTCATAACCAGAGCTGGCAAGCCTGCAGATCCATGTAGGAGCTGATGCCCTGCCATGGGTTATTTACATGTTCTTTGCCTCAGATACACGTAGGATCAGATCTATGGGGGAAGAGTAGGAGGAAATAAAGGACAATAAAAAAGGTACCCTGACAGGAAGGAGAAAAATAAACCCATACATTTCTCTGTCTGTTTGTTGTTTTCCTTTGGAAGGTGCCTCTACAGAATGATGGGCAGTACTGCTTTATGGGAGAGATCTAATTCATGAAAGGACTTTTTTTTGCTATTGAGCTTAAATACCACGCAAACTGTTTTATTCCTAAGTTGCAGCCTGATGACACTGGGAACAGCTGATAGGAAATGCGTTAAGGACTAAAGACAACACAGTGGAATGTGAGGTCACACAAACACATCAGCCTATAGCAACAATTTTCCCAGCAATTAAACAAGATTAACTTTAAGGGATATGCTGTAACAGTAAAATCCCCTGCTCTGCTCTGGTTAAGGCTCGGTGGTAAAACCCCTCCTTGTCTGAGGCAACATTGTGTCCTTGGAATGCTCGGGAGTTACTGAAGCCCAGTTCAGCTCTCTGGCTCTCCTGCTGAAAACATGTTCTCATCTTGGGCAACGCACTTCTCTCTGAGCATCTTTTCCTGTTTTGTTTGTAAGATTCCTGGGGCAATAACTGTTTCTCACTGCAGTATACAACCCTGGTAACTGTTCTGGCTTCTAGAACCTACGCTAACAACAATAAGTGGCCTGTAGCAGGGGCTCCTGCTGACTCCAAGTGGGGTGTTGTGCATGGGAAGCAAGATAGAACATATTTTCAAAAATCTGTCCTGCACAAGATGATATCCATTATGTCTGGTGAAGAAATCAAATTAGAAATCTGTACTGCCCTTACTTGCAGCTGAAATTCAGGAAGGATGCCAGACTCCCAGGCAATGGGAAAAGAATTATTAAAGATGCCCTTCTGAGGGAAAGAAATAGAACTCATGAGTAACATGCTAAAAGTCCACTGCAAGTGTTGTTTCCCCCCCCCCCCACGGTGTCCTCTGCAGTATTTTGAATTCTGCAGTGCATCTCTGATGTAATCAGAGCTCCTGCAAGGAGTCCTGCTCTGCTCCGTGGTGCAGACAATTCAAAGTTGTGTCTGGATGAAAACAAGTATGCAAGGAAGGCGCAGAACTCCCCCCTAGACTCTTCTATCAGTTCCAGTGCCTGGAACTCATCTCTCTTACTCTTCACCATTTGTAAATTAAGTTTAAAAAAAACCCAAAAAGCAAAAGTTTCAGATTTTGGTGCAGGTTGAATATGAATATAGTGATTTTTTTAAAAATAATTCCATAAGAAACTGCTTTACAGTTCAGCGATCCTTCCTCCTTAGTTAACCAGGCAGTAGTTCCAGCAGTGTTACGTTCAGCTCCCTCCTGGCACAGCATTTCCCTGATGTACCAACATCAGGTACCTCCTGACATACTCCAAGCCACACTCATGCAGCTCTTTACAGCCTAAGAACAGATCTCAAACTTCAGCTCTGCTTGCAAAGTGCACTTCAGCCCAATCAAAGTAAAACGTATAAAGGTCAATGTATAAAGGAAACAAAACTCTCTTGAAAAACAGATAAGCTGAAAAAACATGCTGCTATGTCTATATTGCTCATCTTGAGCTGGACAATCATGGCATCTTATAACAACCTACAAACTGAATTATGTCAAATATGTTACTCACTGTTTGGTTTTATGGAGCTGAACCTTATTCTACTGATAATAATCAGAAGTGAAATAACTCCAGATAACTTATATCGCCAGGAGAATGTTCTGAAATACATTAGGACTAATAACTGTATTTTCTCTCCTACTGTGAAACATATTTATGTCAACAAATTTTAGCAAGCCACATTCAAAGCAATCCCTTAAACATATTTTTTAAAAGTAAAGGACTTGATAATTATTTATATGGGTAAATATTTTGCCACTGAAATGAAGATACGTAGTCACGGAAGAGTTATTTCATGCCTGTCCTGTCCTTCCCCCCTCCCCAAGTCTTTTCCAATGAAAAAAAGTCTGCTAGAAAGACATTGCCTGTCAAAAATAGTTCACTTGATGTGTCAGTCGCCAACGAGCAGAAGTCAGTAAACAGATCAACGTAAAAGACATCTCTTAATTATTTTAAAATTAAAGCTAGAAAGGACCTTCAAATTACGCAAAGCAGAAGAAATTGGAAACACAAGCCTCCATCCTGCGCTGTGCGGACACAGGACCCGTGGAGCGGGAGAGCCGGGGAGGGGAAGCCCGAGCAGCACGAACCGAGCCCGAGGGATGATCGCGGAGCGCCGTCAGCCTCCTCCGCGGCGGGGCCGGGGCAGGGCAGGAAGGAGCCGGGCGGTCCCGGGCAGCAGCCGCCCCGCTCCCGCTGCTGGCGGCGCAGCCAGCGCGGCTCGGGCAGGGAATGACGGCGCGGGCGGACGGTCCCTCTCTTCCATCCCTGCGGCGGGAGACAACCTGTTGCTACAACCCGTGCACGGACCCCCCGCCCCTCCCGCCACGCTCCCCGCTCCGGGGGCTCCCGGCGGGCTCCCGGCGCATCCCCGGCCCGCGTAACCCCACCCCGCGCATCCCTATCCCGAGTATCCTCATCCCGAGTATCCTCATCCCGAGTATCCCCACCTCGCGCATCCCCATCCCGAGCATCCCCACCCCGCGCATCCCTATCCCGAGCATCCCCATCCCGAGCATCCCCACCCCGCGCATCCCATCCCGAGCATCCCCATCCCGAGCATCCCTATCCCGCTCATCCCCATCCCGAGCATCCCCATCCCGCGTACCCCCACCCGCGCCTCCCCGTCCCGCGCACCCCGGCCGGGCTGTGCCCCGCGGCGGGGCGATGCCCGCAGCCCCGCGGCCCCGCGCCGCTCCCGGGGAAAAGTTCCCTGGGAACTTGCCTGCGAGTTGCCCGCTCGCCGGGCACGGGGAGCGAGCGCGCCCGCCCCGGGGCTGGGTGGGCACCGGCCGCGCTACCGCGCTGCGCCCCCGCGGCGGCGGGCGGGGCGGGCGGGGGCGGCCGCGGGGCCGGGTGCGGGTGCGGGTGTAGATGCGGGTGCGGGTGTAGATGCGGGGCGGGCGGCCCGGGCGGGCACCGGAGCAGCCCCGACCCGCCGCATGGCGCGGAACGGGCGCGGCACCCGCGCAGCTCCGCGCGGAGCGGCCCGCGGGGCCGGGGGAGGAGGAGGAGGAGCTGCCGGCGCCGAGGAGGAGCCCCGGGCCGGGCCCGGCCGGGAGGAGCCCACGGGCGGCGCCAGCCTCGGGCAAACTTGGGCTGCTTGGCCCGCTCCGCGGGAGTTGCGGTGTTTGGTTGGGGCAGGGGGAGCGCAGGTGCCCAGGAAAGCACAAACCGTGTCACAGCGCTGCCCCCGAGCCAGGGCAGGGGCTCCGCCAGAGCCAAACCTCTGCTGTGCTCCCGGGACACCCTCGGGGCGTCCAGCGGCAATTAACGCGCTGATTTATGGTCAGAGGTTTGCGGAGTATTCCATACGTCTACTTTTTAATGACATTTGTTTGACGTCTGGGTGGAAGTTACTCTGTGCGTTTAATCTCCATTTTAAAGCAGTGGATTAAATCTTGGTGGCAGGGTTAAGGAGTCACCAGCAGCTCAAGTTCTGTTACAGACTATAAACTCTCATCCCGTGTGCTGTTGTCCCCCGTGGGTGCAGAGACCGTGATACTTCTGGGCTCTGCTTCCTCTTCCCTGCCGAGGACCTGCTCCTGGAGGGAATTTCCCGCAGTGATCTGCACCTCTGTGCAGGAGGGTCAGTCACCTCTGAGCTCAGTGGGACAAGGGGTGTCTCTCACTGTGGGCACTGTGCCCTTCACCCGGAGCACTGCGGGGTCCCATTTCAGGAAAGGTCCTTTGTTGCTATGGCAATACAAATGAAAAATCTATACTGTGGTAATTTTAGCAAAATACCTCTTTTTTTTTCTAAGCTAAATTGGACGGTGGTTCAGAATCGTGTGGGCACACAGAAACAGTCGTGCTGATATTCCTGAGCCGTAGCTGTTGAAGAGCAGTTGTGTAGAGGGCTGTCAGCTCGGGCTGCTTCTCCCCGATACCGCATATGATTTGTACTTGACTTTGGAAAGGTTTCTTAGCAGCCTCTCAGTCTTTATTTGCAGCAGGGAGGCGACTGGTTTTACTGACCACAGTGCCATGAACGAGGATTTTGATGTTTGTATAACAGTCCGTAATAATCTTGTTGATAAAAGCCTGTATTTAAAAGCCTTTGCTGCCTAAGAGGAAGGACATGCTGAGTAGGGTCTCCCAGGGAATAACCTGGAAACAATTTTGGTCAGTGTTTTCTGTAATAACTTGGGTGAGAGAATGGAGGGCACTTTTACAACATTTGCAGTGATTCCAGCAAGCATTGGAAGTGCACTGGGGTGCAAGGCTGAGATTTAAAATGACCCTGGTACACTGCAGAGCCAGCCTGAACTCCACACCCTGAAATTATAGGAGAGAAAACGCTGTAGTGTGCCACAAGGCAGGGCTGTCCCGTGTCAGCCGGGGGCTACAGGCAGGGGCACTGCCGAGCGCACCCTGGGCTGGAGCGGTGCCGCAGAGCAGCCCTGCTGCTCCGAGCGCTCCGAGCCGGACCATCAGCTCTGAGACATCAGAGGGCGTTATTTCTGTTCCATTTAGCACCAGCCAGGCTTGGCTGGAGCGCTCTACCCACTTTCAGGCATTACACTCGCTCTTAAAGGAAGGTGTAGGCAAACCAGATAGGAGAATAGCAACCGAAAGTGTAAGAGGCTTAGAAATGTAAGCTGTGAGGAAAGCTGGAATTTATTATTCAATCTAGAAAAGAAAACACGCTGTAAGAACATGGCAACTGTCTTCAGATGTATAAACACATTTATAAAGATGATAGTAAACAGTTATTCTGTGACCACAAATGACGGGATAAAAAGCAATTTACTAAAGTGCAATTAGAGAGGTTACTTTAGATATCAGGGGAAAAACAAACAAACCAGACAAAACTATTACCATGCAAGTAGCTGGAATCTCAGGAGGTTGTAAATCTGTTCAGTGAAGATTTAAAGCAAAGATTAGATAAGCAGCTCTCGGGACTGGCTGTAGCAGGCATGGCCATGGCTGGGCAGGGGCGGCTCTCAGCAATCTTCATGTGGCAGCCCACTTTTCTGTGATTTCTGGTTGCCCACCAAGCTACACCGATCCTTCCAGGAAGGGGCACTAAAGGAGAACTCATTGCCACCCTTTATGGTTAATGCAGAGGGGTTTTTACGAGTTACTAAATCACCCCTATTTGGACCAGGATCTCATTACCATCTGGAGATCAAGAGCAGCTCAGGAGACAGACAGGGAGCAGAACTACCCATTGCAAGTAAGCAGTTTTCAAATCCAGTTTTGAGCAACAATGATTATAACTGGATGGTCAGTGTAAAGATAAATGTCCTGCAGCTTGCTCGGGCCTCACGGTAGAACTCACCACCCCATTTGGACTCTTGCCTGGCAGATTCAGGAGAGGTCAAGGACATGGACATGAGGAGTCAGGTGTGAGATCACTGCCTGGGGCCAATATTAAATCTGTCCTGGCAAATGGAGCTCTTCCATCTTCAGGCAAGGCTGCCTCCATCCTTCATGAGCACAGAATTCCTGTGGGAAGCAGAAGTGATGCTGCCCTTGAGAGTACCAAGGAAGGTACTATCAGCTTTCCTGCAGGGCTAACCTGGCTGCCCAGCACACTGGCCGAGGATTCCCAGAGTAAATTTACTACTCTGTGCTCCCTGAGGAACTGGCACTGCCACGGAGAAAAATTTTAATCCCACTTTCATTGCTTTTGCAGCCTGTGGCTACTTTTCCTTCTGTTCCTTTGATTGTTGACATTGAAATCCTGTTCTATCGGTTTCTGTGGCTTGCGCAGATAATTCCAGCACCATTCTGCAGTCAGGGGCAGTTCTGCCAGCAAAACAAGGCGTTTCAACTTCACAGCACCTTTCACCTCTCACTTCCCAAACAAAGCAGGAGGCTGAATTCCTCTCTTAGAAACAGAACTTAAATATCTACACAGCTGAAAGGTGAGAATTTTCAAAACCAAGGTATGACCAAGGATTACTCGCAGAATTTATTCATCAGAAAATTTCACCTAGTGAATACAATATAAAGATGCCATCTACTTGAGAAGACCCCTGTAAACAGAGGCAGTTCTTTGAAGAAATTAGGGATGGCAAATTATTCACCTGGTCCTAGAAAACTTAATGCTCTTGCCTTTTAAGGATGCCATGTAATGTGTGTGCAAAATGTCAGGCTGGACGTGTAAAGCACAGACACTGCTGCAAAGAGGTTCAAAAAGGTCTTGAGAAACAACATGACAAAACCCAAGGTACCTTCTGCCAGCCAGAAGTGATGGGCTAAAAGCCTCAGAATTGCTGTTCCAAGTGTGTCTCAGGGCTCTTGGTGCAGCTCCCCTCAAGCACATGGAGCAGGTTGTGGTGTTTTGGGCTTTGGTGCCTTTTCCCAAGGAATGCTAAAGATTTCCTCACCTGCCTTAAGGAAAATGTGTCAATTTAATCACTTTATGCTCCCTTTATTGCCAATTGAGATGCATTTGAACAAATGTGGTTGCTCACCTTAAGGTACACGATAAACTGTGTCTGTCTCCATGGGTGAGTCAGGGCCCAGTTCAGTGAAAAGGGAATCTCAGGTAATTCTGGCACTGCTGCTCACATCTGGTCAGCAGGGTCCCCCTGGAATTGCCTGCATTAGATCTCAGAAGGTCTGCAGCAGAGAGGGGATTAAATTTAGACATCCTACTCTCACCTTTAATCGTTAAACAAATCCTCAGACATTTGTGTTTGGAGCAAAGCTTTCCTTTAGCTTCTTTCCTCTACAGTTTTCTGTGAGTCTGTGCCTGTGCATGGGCAGAGCCAGGCTCCTCTCCTGTTTGTCCTTGCTGGGAATCCCCCAGGAGAGCTCCTGCAAGTCTGTGTCATGTTAGTCGTGGCACTGAAGGAGTGAAGAGTAACACGTCCCTCCTCCATCTGCAGCTCTGGAGATGTGCTGTTTATGTTTGCAAGGTGGCCAATGTGACTAAAATTAATTTACAAACTCCTGAGATTTTGCTCCAGTACCTCGTGCTGCCAACCTCCCCCATATTCCCTCTGCAGATCCTCCCTTGGCTGGAGAGTGTGTGCTGATACCTGCGGGCACTGGGAAGTGCCTGAGGAGGATATGTTGGTGGGCAGGGCACCAGAATCAACAGAAACTCTGCTCTACAGAGAAACTGGGAAATGAACAGGGAATGAAGAGAAAGAAGTTGGGAGCGAAGTTGGGAGCAAAGTTGGGCAGGAAACTTTTTAATTTGAAAGAGTACAGAGGTGTGGATGTGCTTGAACAGCCTGGCAGGGGTTTGGTTTCACCTGTGCAGCTTTTCTTTCTCAGCTTAATGCTGCATCACCAGTGCTTGGCTGTGCCCTCTCTGCTCCCATCCAGATTGCA
The DNA here is from genome assembly GCA_035583155.1 of Acropternis orthonyx. Taxonomy (NCBI): domain Eukaryota; kingdom Metazoa; phylum Chordata; class Aves; order Passeriformes; family Rhinocryptidae; genus Acropternis; species Acropternis orthonyx. Next base: position 13,806,776 of record JAWWEU010000053.1, on the reverse strand, counting down.
TCCAACCCTGGAAAATCCTGTAAGTGCATGAGTGAGGAGAGGAACCTCTGCAATCATATGTTTTGCATATTTTGCATAACTCCTGCCTAAGCTGAATGTGTGATTATCTCCCTAGCAAAGGCTAAAGAGGAGAATTTCCTCCTGCAGGTGACTCTTGTCTCTTTGGATTCCTTTGCAGCTGAGACGGGCAACTGTCACTGTGGCACAAACCAGAGAGCAGGCTTAAACATACTGATATTCCAAAATGTTTGGTAAAATGCAGAACTTCAGCTGTGTTTAAATAATGATTTTCTATCGTGTACCAACAAGGCCAGCAAGAGTGTTTACAGGAGAGGAAGTTTTTGGGCTGAAATGAGTTTCAGGGAACTGCTGTATTGAAACTATCAGGGACAGTGGATTATTTATCATGGCTCTGGCAGACTTCCAGAAACACTGGCTGTTTTTTTTTTTTTTTTCAGGTTACTGAACTGAAAGAGCCTTGCAAGAATCAGAGAAATGCCTTCCCAAGCATGTGCTTCAGCAGCAGTATTGTTCAGCTCTGTGAGTAAGAAAGGGTAGTGCTTCTAAATACTTCATTACTGCATCTGCCTCAGATTAGTCAAAGAAAATCACCATTCCTCTCCTGTGCTCAGCGCTGGAGAATGTGGGTGTATTCCTTGGGTGTACATGTGGGTCTGGAGCTGTGGGTTTGAACTGGCTGATGCACACAGGACTCCGAGCCCTCTGCAAGGAACTGGAGAAACCCGGGCCCAGCCATTCCCTTCTCCTACTGCCTTTCAATTTGAATGGGAGGCTCTCAAATTAACAGCCTCTTACTGTCAGCCCTTTTGAATTTATGTCTGTCGTGGACAGCAGAAAGAAATAGAGGGGCCAAATGGCCTCTGGTTCAGAACAGAACCTGTGCTACGAAACACTTCAAGGGCAAGAAGGTCCTGAGTTCCAAACTAAATTTACCAGTTCCCTGATGACAGATTACTCAAGCTGCCAAAATGTCACCAGAGATGACCAGGAACACAGCTTTCAGGCATTTATTTCTGTTCAAAAATATAGGTAAGAAGAGATGAACTTCCATTACATTTCTTTTTCTAGCTCAGTCAATTTTTAATACTCATGATACATTCATTGGATGTGAAATAATTATCTCAGTCATAATACTTTTGATTCATACAATAATATATTTTTGTGTTGCAGCTTTTAAAATGATTTTGACAATATACGAGCAAAAATCTTTTCAGCAAAAGCCATCATGCATGACTCCTGTAATTGCTGTTACTAAAAGCTGGGGGAATACAGTAGAATTGAAATAATTTCCATTTCATTATTTCTGCAAATAAACACAATAAAGGCTTAATCCTGACGTTTCACATGCAGAGCAACCTCATCCTTTCCAATTTTATCCAGCAAATTAGAACCTGGGGAATTTGTGCTGTTTAAGTGAGCAGGTAACTGGCATGGAGAATACACCCTTTCCATGAGGAGATTCCTCCCATGTCCCACCTGAACCTCCCCCGGCACAGCCTGAGGCCGTTTCCTCTTGTCCTGCTCTGGCTGCAGTGGCACCAGCAGGCAGTGGAGGGGACACTGGGAGACGGGGCAGAGAGGTCTGAGTTCCTCTGCGACTCCAGTGAAATTCCCGTACAGCCTGTGCTTATTCTCCCTCTGCACTTTCTGCAAAGCAAAACATTTCCAACAGCGAAACCTGCACATGTTCACTGCTGGAAACCTGCCCTCTGGAAAGGGATGCAGCTGGAGAATAAGTGGTAAAGCAGGGCCTGAGAGAGTTCCCAGGCTCAGTGAGACAGGCAGGTAATTCTCTGTGGAGGAGCAGAGTGGTTACTATAATTACAGCCCCCAATCCCAGGGGCAGGCTCTGAGTGGCCCTTGGCCCAGGGATTACCACCTCTGCTGCACGAGGTGGGACGGTGGCAGAGGGCACTCAGACACTGCAGGTGCTGCTGTGCGGCAGGCAGGTGTGAGGAGGAGATTCCTGCTGCTGGCCAGGCTGTCTCGGGCACTGGCCGGCAGGTCCATCGGCGCCTGAGCCGTGCTGGATCGTGGGCTTGGAGCTGTGCTGTGCACTTTGGAGTTAAAGGACTTTATGACTGGTTGAAGCTCTGTAGGAAAAGAAAGGAAAAAAAAAAAAAAAACAAAACAAAAGGGAGAAATATTTGGCAGTGGCAACCCAGGAATCTGGGTGGGGAAGTGCAGGCTGGTGTAGGGATGGGGCTTTGCACCACCCCCCACTGCTCAGCTTCCCAGGGCTCACTGCAGTCCCACATCTTTTTACAGGAGCCTCAAGGGACAGGAGAAGGGGAATGGCTTCAAACTGCCAGAGGGCAGGCTTAGATGGGATATTGGGAAGGAATCCCTCCCTGGGAGGGTGGGCAGGCCCTGGCACAGGTTGCCCAGAGAAGCTGTGGCTGCCCCAGCCCTGGGAGTGTCCAAGGCCAGGTTGGACGGGGCTTGGAGCAACCTGGGCTGGTGGGAGGTGTCCCTGCCCATGGCAGGGGGTGGGATGGGATGGGCTGGGCTTTAAGGTCCCTTCCAACCCAGCCCATTCCATGATTCCATCATCTGTAATGGAAATGTAAAGCTGTCCCTTTACCCTGGAGACTGTGAGGGTTTTGTTCTCTGTGAGCAAAGCCACGTTTCCTGTGGAGCCTCCAGGATGGTTTTGCATCCCACGGAAGGAATGGCCTTGGGGTGGGTGAGACAGGGTGAGCTCTGCCCACTCAAAATAATAAAGGAACTAGTTAATTTTTAGCTGTATGTCACTCTGTAGCTTTTGATCCTGCTTCTGAAACTTCCCTGGGGTTGCTCTAATTTTTTTTTGAAAATTATATAGCACCAAAATACTGTTTTCTTTCTAAATTGATAAATAAATCTCCCATATGCTTTCATGGCTGTATGGTGAACCTTAACATCTCTTTTTCTAAATTCAGATTACTAATTTCTTCTCCTTATGATTCAATAGCTGCTGAAATTATTAACAGTTAATAAAAGAAACAGGACTGGAGTCCAGGTAAGATATCTCATGGTTTAGTTGTCCTAGCATGTGAAAAAAATCAATGTAGATAAATTCAAAGTTAAACCAATGTGTGATTCTTCTAATTCAGAAAGGGAACCTCATATACAAGAAGCAAGACATGCATAATATAGTTATTATACCTAATTATTGTTCAGCTGAATGTCTTGCTTAGAGCAAAATTGCCACAAAATGTAGACCAGCTTTCTGCTTAATAAGATTCTTTTCCTTCTTATTAAGTTTATGAAATATTGCTCTAAAAATAATTCTTGTAGAAATCATAAGAGTAAAATCAATTTCTTCACTCATGAGTTACTGTGCATTAGTCATTCATATTTACTGAACTTCTGAAGCTCATGGATTTCTCTGAAAATAAATATTATTTTTTGACAATTCCTGTTTGGTTATAACTGTGCCCCGCTGCAGTCCCTGCGAGGGCCGGCCCCACTGCCAGGGCTCCTGCAGGCGGCCACAAACACATCGGGAAGGGCAGTTTTCCTGCATGAGCCCCAGAAATCTGTCCCTTTTGCCACTTCTGTGTTTGATGTGGCAAAGAAGGGGATTTGGGGGGTGTGCACTGGAGAGCTGAGCTCTCTGTTGGATCTCGTGGCTGTTGGGAATTGAAGAACGATGTTAGCATTTGTTATTCCTCTTGTAAAATACTGAAACCAGCAGTGTCTTGATGAATTTGTTGAAACAACTCACAAATGGATAGTTCCTCTGGAGGAACAAATACAGTTTAAGGTCACACTGCTCCCCTGTATCTGCTGGTGTTCTAAGATTACAGAAGGTAAAGATTTATTTTATTTTATTCAAATATAAGAAAAATCTCCATATTTTCAGTCTCTATATAATCTGTGCAGTGGGATTGTCATTATTATGCCAAGGTCTGATTGCACTGCTGATCAAATCTTAGTTTAGCAGTTGGTGGACTGATAAAAAGACATTAATGAGTTCTTGGCCATTACTCTTTTTCTGTCAGGCAGCCAAATAAACTGCAGTGGACGAATTTAATTGGAAAATGGGCAGTGGAGCATCAGCTCAGTGTGTGGTGGAGAGATACCATCCCCCGTGTTTCGGTGACTGTCCTCCCATGGAAAGTGTCTCATGTCCAGGGCATGGAGAACAGGGTGTAACTGCAGTGGGGGATTTTCAGAAGTGCTTTGCTGGGGGTAGTTTGGAGTCACTGAGGTAGTTCTGCAATTTGTAGTGTTGAGTGTATCAAATTACTTTAATAATTAATTCGGTCAGTTGTTTTTATGGATATACTCTGGGTGTTTTGTGCTGAATTCTGGTTGCATTTGTTCTGCAGTCTCATTCCCCTTGGTTTGTGACTTTACAGTCATCAGTACCTGAGAAAATTGGACTGGTCATGTCAGCATTGTCCAGTCTCTCTCTACACCACTATAGACATAACCAAGAAGGAAAAGGAATAAATTAGCTCAGGCTGCACTGATATTTCTGTAAGAATTTCACAGGCTGATGTAGTTATAGCAAGACAAGCAGCACGTGAAGAGTCAGTTTCTAGAGCTACTTTCTTTTGATCTACAGTGGAGGTGAGACCCTGAAGCTGATTATCTCCAGCAAAGGGAAGCTTAGGATTGTTTTTTCTCATCTTTGGCCTTTTGTTAAACTCATCTGCCAAAGCAAACACAAGAAGAATGTTACAGGACGGATGTCCATGGCTCTGAACCCCTAAAGCTGATGGGCTGGTTGGGTCCGGTTCTCTTCAGGGCTCTGGTGTAAATCCTGTTTGCCGTGTTTATATGAAGACAGGCCCTTGTAAGGCAGCACTCAGGTTTTATTTGGCTGTATTATATATAGCCCTTTACGGAACAGAGCTGTACTCTGAGGCAGAGGGAGCAGGTCGAGTTTGCAGCTGTGGAGCTCAGAACGCTCCAGGGGGCTCAGTGGGGCCCATCTCTGGCTAATGGGGCTTTGTTTAATTAATACATCAGCAGTTTTCATGTGGTGTCTGCAGTGGCTGCCCTGACACCCTGGGACTTTACTGAGCAAGGAGAAATCCCCCTCGTGCCCTGCACAGTTGTCCCTCTGTCCCTCCTGGGCCCAGAGCAGGGTTTGCTCCATGTGCAGCTCAGGGAAGCCTTCACTGACCCTCCCTGCGAGGTTGGATGGGCAGCGTTGTCTGCCCTGGGAGCTCAGTGGAACACACTGTGCTGCTTCCAGGGATCAGCCAAGCTCGGCTGCACTGAGGCACTGCCAGCCTGCCCAGGAGATGGGTTTGTAGATCACATTTCAGTGGTGGAATTGTACAGTGGACAAATGCCTGTCATTATGGGCTTGTGGTTAGAAGGAGGCTGAGTACACGCTGATTTTATGTTTAATTACAGGAATTACAGTTGGTCTTTTCCTCTTTAGCTGGAAGTAACACCACTTAGTGAGTGACCTGGAGACACATCCAATTAGCTCTTATCTGAAAGCCACCACATAATGACTTGTTAAAAACTTCCCTAACGAACTTCCCTATCTGATGCTGTATTGTGGGCAGGAATAATTATTTGCTGCAGTCAGAGTAGAACTTCATTCTGAGTATATGGATAACTTCTAATTTCTGGGAAATACTTCTGGATCCCATTGTGAGCAACAGTTACTCCTTAAGAGCTGATGCAATGGTTTTATCTGCACGTACAGTTGCAGCCCTAATGCACCATGAGGGACTGGGGCCTGTCCAGTCCTCTCCGAAGAGCAGAATCCCTTCCTTGTTCATCCTACAGCCCATTCCCACCTGCTCTGTTGCCCCCAGGCTTTGAGACTCACCCTCCAGTGATGCTGAAATCTTGGAGCATTCTACCACAAATGCTAATCCTGCTGCTCTGGGCAGGAAAAACTTTCCAGTTTTTTTTCCATGCTGTCTGGATAATTCCAGGTCCTGATGATATTGCAGAGGAGGCTGTGTTGTATTCCCTATGAGTGCTCCTATGGGAGACTTCTTACCACTCTACTCTGGAATATCTTCTTAGTGTGCTGCCATGGGCACACTTCATTGCATTTTCAACCAATTCCTAATACCTCTGAAAATCCCCTCCGGGACATAACTCTTATTCCAAGAGACCCATCACATCAATCCCAGAGTTACCTGCACCCCTCTTGAATACAGAATTTTCTTATTGTCTGCATCATTTACATACTAAAACGAAGACATCAAGACTGAGTCTTGAGTCATGGCACATTTGAAGTTTCCAGCAGGAGTAATTTGTTTGTACCCATCACTTCCAGTCCTTTCTCAGTGTGGTGTATGCCTGGAGTTTGGCAGGTATAAATGAACCCTCCAGAATGATGCAGTTACTCCCTGCTGTGACTCAGAACAAGGTTTTCATCAAGCTGAAATTATGATCAGTTATGACAAAGGTGGCAGGATGCCAGAGGATAATCCACTGAGGAAGGAGGAGCCATGAAACACCACTGGGTGTTGGGAGCAGGGCTGAGCACTCCGTGGCCGAGCCCCTCAGGGTGGCTCTGTGGTCCTGCTGTCCCAGGCGAGAGCGAACAAGGCACAGCCCCCCCAGCCCCGTGTGCTGAGGAATTCCCAGGGGCACAGCTGGCTTTCCTGTGGCATTCCTTGGATCTTGGATCCTCTCAGGAACTCCCGTGTCTCTGGGGTACATATGGAATGAACAGCCTCCTGATGCCAATCCCAGCCATTGGCTGTAATCAACGGGATTCCTGGGAGCAGGAAAAGCTCCAGCTGTGCCATACAATTTCCTAAGGCCCAGATTCTGCAAAATGTTACCTTCCAGCTTGGGTCTCAGAGAGGCAAATTACAAAACACACTTGGAGGAGTGAGTGTTGGACCACATTCTCCCCAAGTTCAGATTATCTGGGGTTGATTCTGGTCTTACTGGGCCATAGACTTTGTTTTTCTCATGCCTATAGCACTTTCTGTGTAAGCAGAATAATGATAACAGAAATAGGTTCCCTTTAAATTTACTGAGTCCAATAATTTCCTGACTACACCTCTTGTAAGATGCAGGTTCACTCCAGGACGAATTTTGCCCACCTGACAATCAGTGTCTGGGATGACAGTTGCTATCTAAAGAGGAAAAGGTAAATTTACCTACAGAGGGAAGGGAAACAAAGGCAATATTTACCCACAGCGGTGCTGCTAATAGAGACCAGGGACATTTCAAGCAGCAATAATAAAAAGAGAAGTGTGCTAAATTATCTCTGCTTGGTTCTGCCATTGTTGGGCTCGTTACCATCACTACCTGCTGCACTGGTTCTGAACAACAGCTCCACCACTATTGCTTTAGAGATTTATACTTACAAAAAACCCTAAATTTGTGGAACTGGATGATTTCATTTTACTTTAACAATGAGGTTCCAGCCTTTAGAAAATAGCTTTTCAGTCTCTTTCCCAGACTCCAAATTAAAAGAATAATTTATCATGGAAAAGTACAAAAATGGGCTTAAGGAGAATGAAAGTAACATTTATTCTTCTCTGCATAAAGATGTCCCTCAGAAGCTGAAAGTAAAACATGCAAATGAAGGGGCTGATTGAGGCACTTCTGCAGATCACGCAGGTTCTGGTTGTTTATTTAGTGACGTAGAAGGTAAACTGGAACAAACCAAACATGGTCCAGCTTCTCAAGTAGGTTTCCAGAAATCTTTCAATGAATTCTGTTTTATCCTATTTGGAGCCTGTCAACAGCACGGGGCCCAGAGCAGCAGAGCCGCAGAGCCCTGCATGGCACACCCAGGCCCGCTGCCGCTGGGTGAGACCCTGCACGACCAGCCCTGCCTGGCACCGCTGCCAAAGGCACAGCCTGATGTGCCAGTCCCCGTCTCACCTGAGAGGAGAAGACAGCGGGTATTTCTGGTGCCCTTGTCCAGCACAGACAAGCGCCAGGGAGAGCCCCTCGTGCTCAGATTTGTGCTGAACAGCAAATATTCCCTCCTTTTTCTTTGCTTTTTGCTTGAGATCACTTGCATAAAAATGAAGGACCCAGGTGACTGTGTCCCTAAGGCCCTTCTGTATGGGAAATGGATGTGCCCAGCACTACTCCTGCACTAAGCTGCTCGCTACTCTTGGTGGTCACTAAGGCCATGTGTAACTGGGGAGCTATGAGCTTGAGAAATGATCGGGAAAGGATTAAGAATGGCTATAAAACTGCAATATCAAAGGCATCCAGTGTGCCCCAGGGAAGAGAATATGCTCAACATTGTAATTCTGTGATCCTGGAGGCAGGGGGGTATTTGTACACTGGGAATCAGGTGAGAGTGTTACCCACTGGGGTGGTTTGCATGTCTGAAACTGATAAATATAATCTGAAACATTTTTACAGGCACCTGTGACTTATCCATTGGGCTAATACTGTCGTCATTTCAGTTGAATTATTTAGTCTGAGTTCCAAAGCTGTGGTCTGTTCTCAGGAGTGACACTTGGTAATCTGAGGGACAGTCCTGTGCAGCTCCCACTGAGCCTTCCTCTCCAGCACTGCCAAGGGCTGGGCATCTCAAGCTCTTGTTTGCTCATCACAGTGGTTTTTCCAGCTTTTCCTGAGATGGGTGTGTGATATTGCTCTTGCTTTAATAACGATGAACAAGTAAATTATGTGCCACATTTTTTGGCCAGCATCAAAAGTAAGGATAGTTTAACAGCCAGTTTGAAAGCCAGATTTGGAGAATAGAACACTAGTAGCTCCAGTCAGCTTTCCTCTTAACATTAGGGTAATTACTTGAAAGTAATTTTGTATATAATGTAATTGGTAGATACCTTAGAACATTCCAGTGTGTGCCTGTCTGCATCTTTCAGGGCCTAAATACCTTAAAATTACTGACTATATGTAATGAAGTCACTTTGGAAATGGAATTTATGCTTCTGCATTAATTAGGTATATGAGAAATTTTTGCCTTGCTGTGACTGGCAGATTTACATTGGGAATATTAGTGACTGTGGGCTAATTAAAATATAGGATGTTCTTCAGTTCTGAGATCTTTTGCTTCACTGAGGTGTGATGTCACAGCAGTGTTGGGCAATCCAGATAAAAACAGCCTGCTCTTTCTATGTATGGGTAGGGTACATTTACCTGCCTGGGTCACTTGTAGCCTGAGTTAAATGATGTGCTTAAAAGCAGGTTATTACCCAGTGCGACCTGAAGCCGTATCAGTATAAATCATTGTAGTTCCTTGAGCTCAGTGAAAGGCCTTGCTCTGGAATAATAAACAGACTCAGAATATTTTAACACAACCATATTCCCTGTCACCTCAGCACTCAGAATGGGCTTTCCATCCAGGAGGAGTTTTGCTTTCCCTCCTTTCCCCAATCCATCAGGCTCCACTCCCGGGCTCCCAGGGCTTAGTGCCCTCGGCTGCTGCTCAGTGCCGAGCGAGTCCCTGGGGTGCCGGGCCCAGGCTGCTCAGCAGCTCCTCCCTGCTCGTAATTCTCTGTGCCCCTGGCTTTTAATGCTTAATTCTGCTTTCTAGAAATGTGTCTTGTCTTTTGACCTGTGACAGAGGGAGCCAACTTAAGTGGAGGGTAATTTCTTCCTCCCATAAATGGGCACACATGGAAAACTTTGGATGCTTTATTATCTAGTTGTAGCTTGTGTTTGCTTTGGTTTACTCTGGGTTCTTGGCATGTTTTACAGCAGTGTCTGGAAAATCAATTTTTCTTTTCCCAGCTACAAAGCAGTACATGTGTTCTTAAACAAAATCCTGTCATTCTGACCAGCATCTTTAATTTTTCTTCCGTAGTGTTGTCGTGAAACCTACTTCAGTCCCATATATTTGCTCTTTAATTTCAGTGTTGCTTTTAGGGATCACACTTAGTTTAAGAATGCTGTCAAACAACTGATTCTGCAAAAAGGCTGCATGTGTATTTAGAGTTTTTCCAAAAGGGGTTGTTGTATTTTAATCGTGCTTTCTAAACTGTAGAACTTCACTGGTTTCTTTCTTCTATCTTCCTTGTTTATTATATATCTTATTGTTTAAGGAAGCTGGATGGGTTACAGTTTAAATGCTTCTCAGAGGATTTATGGGAGAAAAAAGTAAAAATGCTGTATTCCTGCTTGCATGGGATGCCAGCCATGGCACAGGGATCCAGATGTGCAGGTCTGTGTCCCCACGGCCACTGGATGTTGCTCTGCATCGGTGAGAGGACCCGGGGAAGCCCAGCCGTGGATCTGCACCAGCAGTGGATGCTAATGTGGATTGTCTGGAGAACAGAGGGCTGTGTTGGTTATTATTGGCACAGTCCTGGATTCCTTTGAAGTTCTCACTGCCACTGGTCTCGGAGCTGGAGAACCCTGGGAAAAGCCTGGGATAAAAATGGTCCTCACCTGAAGGAACAGGGTGAAGATAACACACCCCAATCCAAAGCACAGTCAGCTGATTTAAAAGCGGGAATTTGAAAACATGGTTTTGTCACAGGAGTCTCTGAGATTTTTCTTTAGACCTTTAAGACAACCCTACAAAACAAATTGAGGAGAGCAGGATATTGGTGAATGAACTCCCAGCAGTGCTATGGGCTGTCTCAACAATCCTCAGATTATTTTGAGGGATAGTTAAATATGTTCTTGTTAAAAAGGACTTAAAGTTGTTTTGCTCCTCAGAAGAATAGGTTGATTTCTCTTTAAAAATCAGCATTTTACTTCTGCGTCTATATTGGTAACACCTGTAGCCGTGCAGGGCTATTTAACCCAGAGTTCCTGCACAGCTGAGACTGATCTCTTGATTGTGGGCTGGGTGCTCTCCCTGTCTCCATGTTTTTCACTCTTAGCTCCCTACTGCTTTTCTTTCCCCAAAAAATCCCAGTGCTACTTTATTCCATGCTATGTGTTGATCTCCCTTTGCTGGTTTGTTTTTTTGGGTTTTTTTTTTATGTTGTTGTTTTGTTTTTAACTCCAGTAGCACTTAAAATTCAGGCCAAACCTTGGTGCTGTGCAATACCTGGGATGGAGCACGTTCAGCCATCAATTTTTAGTGCCTGGTACAAGAAGAGACTGAATGGACCAGACTTGAACATAAACTGCTTGTTGATGAGGAGTTGAGCCTGTGAGATTAAATGAGAAGGACATCACGGTGCAGGTAAGAGGGTTTAAAATTCAAGTCTGAGCTGCTGCTTTTTTTTATGCTGCCAAACTCTCTCCTATTGCATAACCTTGGTCCCAGAGATGGGAGGATAGAGAAAGGCTTTGAGGGTTTGTTGCTCATACAAAGGAAGGACTCAACTGGTCCAGGAATACATGTGGAGTTATCTGTGCTGGGTGAGTGCAGGGCTGTGCTGCAGGAACGGGGTGCTTGGAGGGCAGTGGGTTTTTACCAGCCCCTGCCGTGGAACAGGTGAAAGAGCAGCTCTGCTTCCAGTGGAGTTAATGTGGTTATTGACTTCAGTGGAGTCAGAAACTCTCCCTGAATCCCTCTGGTCCAGAAGCCAGACAGGAGAACAAAGCCATTGCTGATGATAACAGAGCTTTTAACTCCCTCTGTCTGTGCAGACCTTAGCCCTGCAGATAAGTGCTGTCAATGAGGGTGGTATTAGTACATAATACAATTTATTGCTGCTTGTCTCTCTTTATAAGAGCTCTTCATCTTGTTACCAGGCATTCAGTGCCATTAGAACCAAACATGCAAGCCCAGAGCAGCTGATCTCTTCTGGCCAAGCTTATTGGAAATTATACTGACATGAGAGTTTTGGTGATTTGAGGAGATTTATTTACGGTTCTTGTGATGGCCCTGAGGAACCTGGATCTTGATTTTGAGAAATACATGTCACTCAGCTGCAGAGACTGAGCTCTAACCACCCCATCTGATTTCCCTGATTTAATGAGCAACACAAATCACCTGCGGATTTAACTTGCTGGTGAACTCTCAGTAGTGCTCCTAGACTTGTCTCTGGGGCAGATTTGCACTGTCTACTTGGTGCTGTTCAGGTGCAAAGGAGGACTTGGACCTTGACCTAAAAAGTTCATAAAAAATGATTTGTCTGCATATTGTCTTGCTTATATTTAGCATTTCCTGGGCATGTGCAAACAACTCCTGGCTTGAGCAGATTCCAGCCTAAGGCTTGCAAGCAAACAGGCCAGGGTGAGCAAGACCTGTATATATGAATTAGTAAAATTCACTGTAAGCAATCTGTCAGCAAAGGAATTTTAAGGTCATTCTCAAATTGCTGCACAGGCCCATATAATGCTATTTAGGAATTCTCGTGGTATTTTTTATAGCTCGGATGTTTCCTTCCCATCATGCCTGGTATGTGGCTCCTTCAGAACCGTGGTGATGAGCTATCCCAGGTAAATTTTACCAGATTTGGTTTAGGTTATAGTGGTGAGTCTTTAGTAGAAACAGGGACACGATCACTCTGCTCATGAAAATTGTTCCTTAAAGGCAGTTAATTTGGACTGTCTTGTTGTAACACCTCAATGAGGTACCAAGAGCTGTGTCCCTGCAACTTCTGTTCATAACAGGTAGGAGGGGGCAGAGTGTGAAATGTGGAGGGTGTCACACTTAGTGTTGTGCCATTGCATAGTTAGAAACATTAAATAATTTAAAATACTCCAGCCAGTGCTGCTGCAGGTTGGAGAAGGAGCTTGAAAAACCAGGTTTTATCACATAACCCCAGTCCAATATTTTCTTGTAGGTCACTCTAAATACAGGAGCAGAAAGGGCTCTTCCCCTGGGGACCCTGGCTCTGCCTGCACAGGACCTCCACAACACCCTGACGGACACTTATTTTTCCCCAGGCTAAGTGCAGATGAGCCAGCACCAAACTCTGCCTCTCAACAGGCTGAGTACAGGGAGGGAACATACTGAGAGGACAAACCAGGACTGGGAGTACTTGTGGGAGCAGGAATTGTACAGTGCTGGAGCAGGTGCCTTTTGAGCCTGGGTATTCCTCCAGCTAAAAGGTGTTAGAGCCACCACTGGAGTGGAGTTACAAGGCAATTTCAGTTTCTAGGTCTCAGCATCATGTGTTTTGTCGTTTTTTACTTTTGGGGTTTTTTTTAAAGCAGATTTTGAGTTGGAACTTCTCCATAATGGCACTTGAGTAAATTGCTTTTTTCCCCTTCCCTATAAATTGCTCTAAAGCTGTTTAACCAGGTTCTCTCTGGCTCTTACTAAAGTAGGAGGAACAGGTAAAGACTGAAAGGACTGATGATGTAAATGAAAATTAGCATCTACTTCTTGGTGGGTTGGGGAGTTTAGGGGTGGAGGGAGCTGTGAGGGAAAACCACTTCAGGGAAGAGAAGTGAGAAATGATGGAGTGGGAAAGAAGGCAAAGCAAAGGTCAGGAGCAGTGATAGTCCTGAAGGTGTACATTTGGCTGCCGCTGAATGAATGGGAAGGACCTGAACAAATAGTAATTAAAATCCCAGCTACTATGTAAATGCCAGATTAGAGCTGTGATCTTTTTGCAGACTTTCCTTGGAGGTGAGTGGGAGTCTGTGTGTTACCCCTGGGAAAGTTGGAGCCTAAATATATGCTCAAACCCAGAGAGAGTCAGTTTTCTCCCTGGAGTGAGTTGACATCCCTTTGACACGAACCTGCAACACCCCAAGGTTTCCATGAGGTCTGAGTGCTCGGTGCTTCCAGCGTGGGGATCTCAGTGTGCTCTGCAGATGAGGGTGTTTCACTGACACCCTCCTGTACCACAGCTCTGAGTTCTGTGGGTTTATAACCTGGTCCACAACTGAGCATTTCGCTCACTCCTGAAAACCACGGCTATGAAACTGCCTGGGGGCAGTGCTGCTGCGGGCAGGGACACCTCACACTCCTGCCGGGAGGATACTCCTGTCAGGAGTGTCCCTGGAGGGCACAGATGCTCACCCTGGGGTTGACATGGATGGAGTGCACCAGGCTGGGGAAAGGCTATTGACAATTTATTTGGGGAACACGTCTCTATAGTCCCGTTTCTATGGCAACCCTGATGTGAAATGTGTTGCTAGAAAAACATGAGTTACTATAGAAACATCTTCCCTGTGAAAAGTTTACTTTGTGATACGTGATGCCTAATATTAGTATTTTAAGTTAAACCACCCACCTGTGTTGGAATCAGTGAACAGGTCGTTGTCCTCAGGGTGACATCGCTGGGAATGGACAGAACCTGGATGTCTTCTGCTCAAAGCCTGGTGGCTTTGCCTGTCTCGGGCTGCTGAGCACCAATAAGGACACAGAAATGTTGTATTTTGCAGGATGTGAGGGACTCTTACAATAGTTGTGTCAGAAGTATTTGTTGAGATCCTTAATTTTGTGGGAAATCAGTTAATTTTGGTTTTGCAGTGGATAGAATTTTTTACCTTTAAAATAAATAAGTCACAAATAGTATCCTGAGTCACAATCTGTACCATTCAGACTCACCCTGATGGCCACTGGGACTTGAAAATTGGGGGAGGCTTTTGGTTGGCTCTTTTAAGATCACATTGTCAAAACAGCTTCCTGAAATCAAGGCTAGAATCATTTAGGTTGGAAAAGACCTTTAATGTGGGGTCCAGCCGTGTGTTCTGCTCTGCTGGAGGGTGCAGTGAGGCTGGCCAAGGGCTGGCATCAGGCTGTTGGCTGTGCAAGAAAGGCCATCGTGGTTGTGAGAAACATCTCTTGATTGAAATTTCGGAGATGGCCAAAACTGCTGAGCAAAGACCTTTATTAACAGCTCGTGATGGTTCCTCAGCCTGGGGAAGGGGCTGAGCACACCTTTTATGGTCTCTGACATTTGCATGGCCACCCTTCTGGGAATCCAAAGGTGACAATTTGTGGATAATTGGATTTTATTGGCTGCTTCTGGCCCAGGGAAGACCCCTCCTCTCTGGGAAGCGCCGTTTCTTGGAGGCAAAGCCTCCCAGAGCTGCCCCACATCTCCTTAAAAGGAGGAGCTGTGGGGCGCTGAACCCTCCTTGGTCACTTCTAGGTGAAAAAAGCCATTCTGGCTTTGCTGGAACGTTCCTTGCCTGAAAGGAAAGGGTGTGAATGCCCAACTCCCATTGGCTGCCTGAGGTGGGAAAGGCAGCCATGCCTTGTTCAAACTGACTGAGTGTTTCAAGGCAAGCTTGGAAATGTAAAGTTTTAAACACTGTGAGTCCCTCTCCCGGCCCCAAGGTCCCCTGGCCATGGGCCCAGACAGGACCCTCTGCCCCACGTGCTTTGTGTCCCTGTTTGATGCCCCCAGCACCCTATAACTCCCCCCCACAGAACGGCCTCCAGGCAGCCCATCTCAAACCGGCTCCAGGTGTCCTGTCTGTCCATCTTTCACCTGCTTGTAAGGAAACTGGATCTTTGTCCCTCACGGTGGTTTTGAGAGCTCATTCCGAGTAAGGCAGTCTGTTGTGTATGGAAGTGCCACCAAGAGGGCTCAGGGGTGGAGTTTCCAGTGCCACCAAGGGGAGGATCCTCAGGGCCTTCACTGCCACCTCACGTACAAGTGTCTTCTCTTGCAAACACAAGACTTGCTTGTTGGTGCAGGGCTTGAGGCTGTTGCTGGGCTGGAGAAGGTTCCTCAGCTGCTGTCTGGGCTGTGCTCTGTCCCTCGGGCTGGTGCTGCTGGGGCCTCTGGGGATGAGGCTCTGGGAGTTCAGCAGTGCTGGGGGGGAGTCACGGAAAGGCTTTCCTGTCTCTCGTGGGTGGAGTGCTGCATTACCTGAGCCCGTGAGCAAGCTGTAGTAATGGGTGAGCAGTAGTAAAGGAACAATTCCCCATTGTTTCTGCACTCCCAGCCCTGCCTTGGTGAATCACCGAGCTCCACAAAGCATTCCCACACCTCCTCGCGTGAATAAGTTAAATATTGTCACAACGTTATGGCTGAGTCCATCAAGCTGCAGCTCTAGGAAGCTGTTGCAAGCACTATGTACACGTTTGAGGACTCTGAGGCCTTTGAGGAAGACACAGATCCTACAGATTTCATAGACATCAAGCGGGGTATGAGGAAATCCATCACCTTTGATCTGTGAGTTAGCTGAAAGATGAAAAAGCTTTTTAATTTTGCTAATTGTATTTTTCAGTCGGTGCTGAAATCTTGTGGGAAACAACTTCAGCGCAGAAATTTCTCAACTATTTTTTTCCGGTTTTGTCCTCCAGTCTGTAGCCTAGAGCTTCCCTCAGGGCAGATGCTTCCAGGCTGTGTGTTGCTTGGCTGGAGGGGGCAGTTGGTCCTGGAACACTGGTGGATAAACTAGTTAACATGGATTGTTTTACAGAATGTGCAAGGATTCAGATGTCACAAGAACGAAGGGATGTGGGCTGGATGTGGTGCACAAATGCAAAATGAGGTGCAAAAGGAGGCTTTCTGCAAGTCTCTGTTGCCTCCCCAGGGACAGCAGTGTCCCTTATCACAGCCTGGATGTGCTGAGTGCTCTGGAAATGGTCCCCAGTGTGTGTGATGGAGCAGAGGAGGTACGTGACCCCAGGAACACGGGTCACTGTGCTCTCCCAGTGTTGGGCTAAATCCTGCAGTTAGAAGGTTATTTGCCTTCAGGCTGGAGGGGCATCTGTGAACTCTGATCCTTGGCTGAACAGAATTTCCAAAGGAAAATGCATCCATTAAATGGACCTTCGGTGTAGGGATGTGTTTGTTCCCTCGGGGAGCTGGGGAAGGCAGGAGGCAAAGGTGGGACCAGTGCTGAAGACATGGAAGAAAGAGCAAAGGAACTGGAAGATATTGTTCCAGAAATGCCATTTCTTAAACAAGTGTTCCTTCTGAAGGCTGGTACCTTCTCACCATGTGCTGCTGAGTCTCTTTGCACAGATTATCTGAGGTGCGTGAATGAAGGAAAGCAATTACATCTGAGGGGTTTCAGGAGGAATCTTGTCAGGTGACTTAGACATGCTGGGTGGTTTAGGTCATTTTGGACTGTTAGGTGTAGGAACTTGGAAAAAAAATTGAGTTTATGTAATTCCCCCAGCCTGATATTTTTAACTTAAATGGTGCAATTGCAAAACTCAGCACTGCTTTTGGGGTTTTATCTCTTCTACAGTATGTGCCAGCTCTGTTTAATCAGAATTTCATGCTGTCTGATCACCTGCAAACAGACCTCTTGTGAAGTCCTTTGGATTTTCAGAGCCTGGGGATGTGGAGTGGACCTGGCATGAGTCTGGTCATGACCAGACTCCTGAGTGGGACCAGGTTTGTGTCCCTTTCTCAGCCTGACCGCCACGTCAGGCAGCCCTTCCTCTATGGGATTCAAAGTCAAAAGGATTAGTTTGGCCTCCTGTTTTCTGAAGAAATCTGAGACTTGGACTAGACATGTGAACACACAAGCTGTTGTTCCTGGGCTCCCGTCGCAGCCCTGCTCTCTCGGTGCCGCAGGAGTTTTCCCTCAAGCACATTTGTGTGGTGCAGCCGTGGCAGGGAGTGATTGGCAGGACCCATCTGCCCATCCTGTGTGGGGCCCGGGGACTGCAGAGAAAGGAGCTGTGAATTTGGGGTAGGGAAAAGATCATCTTCCCACCGGCTCTGGTGTATTCCCAGCCTGGGAGTTTCACTCCCCTCCTCTCTCCCCACGCTGTGAGGGCGTGAGCGCTTCTGTGGCAGGGCTGACCCGGTGCCCACTCGCAGGCTGCACGTTCGGGTATCTGGGTGGTGCAGCAGCCCCGAACTCCTCAGCATCCTGAAATAACCCAGGAGTTAAACCCCCTTGATTCATCACCCCATAGGGAAGCTTGAGATGAGCAGCCACCTCAATTCAGTGCCTCAGGAGAGAGTCCAAGAGCTTGGAGCAAGGCTGAGCTGTGCTTTGCAGATTGCCGTGTTTGCTGCGCTCTGAAGAAACAAAAATCCCAGGGCTGGATTTTTACTGCTGTACCTGATCACCCAAAGCTGTGACCAAGGGCTCTGTGAGCACATCCCAAAGGAATGAAGGCTCTGGCCAAAAGACAGGTGAAGAGGGGCAGGGAAATAGTACTTGAGGAGGTGGCCGTGAGCATGAGCAGAGCTCTCAGTACAGGTTTCCTACTCTGCTGCTTTCTGGTGTGGCTTTCCTGATGTCCCTGCTAGACAATGACTGCTCTTCAAGTGTAACTTGAAACACTCTTGTATTGAAACATCTCTAGCAGTTACTTGTTTCTGAAACCTCAGGGAAGGAAGGGCTCACATAGGCAGAGATATTAGTTGGAGCCAGTTTGATCTCATGGATGGGCAGGATCAATTTCCAGAGTCATTAGTTCAGACGGTTGGTGTCGTGGTGTGTTTTGTTTGACCAGTTCTAGGCTGGCACTGAAGATCTGGGAGTAAATTCCAGTGTTGCTCCATTAATGTCCTTAAAGAAGGGGAAGGAGTAAGAAACCATCCTATTCTGCATTGGTAACTTAAGGACAGAATGTTCTAATTTGGGTACCATAAATTATACCCATGAATAAGCATGTCCTGATTTTTCAGAGGTGCTGAACAATTATAATTCTATTGACTTCAGTGGAAACTAGAATGAGCCCAGTGCATGCTTTGGATAAATCATGTTATGTAACAGAGAAATGATGGTAATTTATGTTCAAGAACTTTTCATCGCAGGGCTGAGCTCTCTTCTTTGCAGCTGGAAAGAATGGAAAGTTTGAAGGGTTGTGCTGAGACTCTTAATGCACCTGCAGAGCATGTGTGGTGTGCAGCTCCAGGGCACCTGCCCGGGGCTGGCTGTCACCCACCCCAGTGCTGGGCCCCTCCAGGGAATGAGGGGGCCCTGGGGGGTGCAGAGGGGCTGGCACTCTTGGGGAGCTTTGGATGTAAAACCTTTTTGGCACGAGAGAGATCTGTGACACTGAACACGTTCGGGACTGCAGGGACGGTGTGTGCAGGTGGTGACTCGGGCCTGTCACCTGTGTGAGGAACAAAGATAAAGGCTGGGAACACAGTGTCTTCAGCCCTGGACTGCGGGAATTAGAGATGCCCTTCCCAGACTGCTCTTGCCCCTTCATGAAGAAGAGTGGCCAATGTCACAGTGTCCAGGCGTTCCCTGGGTCCCCTCCCAGTGCTGCTCTTTGCTCTCAGGGAGGGTGCAGGGAACATGGAGTGCAAATTAAAAATAGAAATAAAACTGAAGTGAGGAAAGCAATCAGAACACCTAAAATCCAGCACTATCTTTAATCATAAGTAGAAAAAAAATACGTATCAAGTGTTGTTTGATCACAATCTAAACACAGCCTAAACAACCCTTTGAATTTGTAAATGACATGCAATAGAGGTATTTTTAGCTCATGTTGCTCAGATCTCGAGGAGGATTTTTTGTATGTTTTAGCTTATCACATTTCTTGCATAATAAGGTCTAGTTTTCCACAGCAGTTTAATTTTCTGTGAGCCTATTCTGTATGCAAATACCTTCTTTTGTGGTCTCCAGCGGCAAGATTATCTTTACTTGGAGTGGATTTAAGGTGAAAAGAACTTCAGTGAAGGGCAGGATTGTAATCTCTTCGTTTACCTTGTTTGTCTTTCCCAGGCATGTTTTTATTATCAGTTTTGCTTATGTTTTTGTTCTCAGGCTGAAATTCAATGAAAATGTGGCAAAATTTCTCACATCTTTAGAGAGTGCCAAAAAGCCTCAGTATTTGTTGCATTTTCTGATTGAGACATGTGCCCTTTTCCTATCTCCATGTGAGTGTATTTGGGGGGGGGTCATCACCCTTGTGTAGAAAACACTCTTTAATAAAATAAATAACGTGGGTTTCTAATACACTCTTCCACTGGATGGCTTCTGCTGACAGTTGAAGAGCAGCTGTAAAGCTCAGTCTCGTCTTCAGAGCATGCCAAGCTGGTGTTTGTCTCGTGGGAGTTGGATTGAGGACTTGGGAGTGTAGGTATGGGACAGCTCCAGAAGGCATGGCCAGCTTTCCCGTGATGGAAGGGCTGGAGGGAGGCCACAGACAGCTGGGGTTTGGAGCATTTTCCAAGCAAACTGGTGCTCAGATTTAGCTTTACAACAAAAGAGAATTAATTCTCTGCTTTGGGGACCGATGGTCCAGATGCTTCTCTGCCACAGCCCCAGATGGTCGATGATGGAACTGCTCGAGGTCTGTGTGCTGGGGAGACTTTGCTGATTGAGAAAATTGGGAGGAAGCAGAAAAACCTGGAAGAGGCTGGAAAGGTCAAGTAAATCTGTCCCTGGGTGTCTGATGGACAGTAAATCTGTAAATATAAGGGTGAATGTGATGCTAGTGCCCTCTGTTCCAGGATTCTGTCACAGGCAGAATGAGAATCCTCTATTTTGACTGATAATTAAGTTCCCCACTCTTATTTAATATCTGAAGCACAACAAACAATGTTCACAAGGCAGTGGGGCTCTTCCTCACTCTTAATGATTGGTCCCAGCAGAGGTCTGCTCAAATCAGTTGGATTGATTGCATAATGAATTCCAGGGTTCTTGGCAATTTTAGTGAAAATGAAAGTACCTGGAGACTTCGAGACTGTTTAATTACAGAAATGGCTGGAGTTGGGCTCTGAGCTGCAGTTCAGCACAGCTTTAGGAGCAGCACTGACTTCAGCCTGGACTTTCTTTACCTGTGTGCCGCTGTCCATTTGGCATTTGGGGATCTTTGCCACCTCCTTGATCCATGTAGTTGTCATAGGAACTATTCCCTAAACTGTGTTCTGACTTGTTCCGTGAGGCACTTTCTTGTATTATGAAGTGTTGACAGCAAAGCACAGGGATAGATTTTTAAATGTCACCAAGGTAACTACCGGCATTCAATTACAATTCCAGATAGAGATGAATCTCTTCGGCAAATGGGACCGTGTGACAGCCAAAAAGTCTGCCGAGGGTGAAGGTGATTTGTGATACAGCAAAGAATTCTCATCACCTTGCAAGGTTAATTGTGCCCATTCTGGTTTCCAGCAACACAAATGTAACATTACTTGTTGCTCAGTTCCTCAGCTGATGTCCTGAGACACTGAGCACTTGGTATCCAGCTGCTTGGGTTGTGTTCTGTCCTGCTCCATAAGTGAGTCTGTGGCTCCGTGGCAGCCCCAGGGCTATCCCAGCGATGTCTGTAACACCCAGACTAACTCTGCTTTAAATGGCATTTCTGTGGGCCCACAGAACCCTCCCAGAGAGCACAGCAGGAATCACACTCAGCTGCAAAGCTCTTGAAACCTCACATCGTCTTGTTCATCCTGAGCCTGAGAAGATGAGAGTGCCAGGACTTGTGGGGATTAGGGAGAGTGGACAGCTCGAGAAAAATGAGCTTTTAGAGAGTAGGAGAGAGCGAAAGAGCATTTGTGTGGGATCTGAGGGATCAAGAGGGGGGGTGAGGAGGCAAAGGTACTACCAGGGTAGGAGTCTGGCAGAAAATCATGTAGATGGTTTGGTGTTGGAAACTGTGTTGTTAAAGCTGGACTTTGAGTGTGAGAGCTGCTCTGGGCAGTCCATTGGCTCTGAAGGCAGGAGGCCCCCTGTGAGCAGTGGAGTCAATGCAGACCCTTAAACCAGCTGCAGCTCTCATGGTTTGAGCCTGTAGCCATGGAAAGGGCTTCTTCCAAGGCCTCCTCAAAACGCCTGGTGACAGGCAATGCCTCTCCTTTCCTTGCTCTTGACCTTTCTCCCTGTTACCTTATGTCTATTGTCTCAACATCTTTTCCCAGAGTGATAATCATTTGGCATCATTAAAGTAAAATTTAGGCTATTACACGTTCATTTTTCTCCACCATTAAGGACAGTCTTTACTTTCTCAATAGACTCCTTGTCTTTTTTTATTTGAAGTTTCGCATTAAAGGTGAAAAGAACAGAGCCTGACAATGTCATCTGAGGAAAGCAATTTTAAGGTAAAGTGTTTTGTGATCAGCATCCTGATTGCTTGGCAGAGCTAAAAATAGCTGCCTGGTTAAAGAGCTGATCAGCCTGTGGAGACCTGGGAGTAATGCATTTGTACTGTTGCCTAATCGATCTGTGCCAAATGTCCTAGCAATGGAATTGCAATGGAGGGGAGCAGGTGGCTTCTTAGAGAAGAGGCCCATGACAAAGTGGGTGAAGGAATGTATTTCTGTTTAAAGCAGCAATTTGATTTATCAGCACAATTTGAGGTTGTCCCTTCCAACTCAGGATGTCCCATGTTGCTGTGATGCTCCACGGATGGATGAAAGGATGGAGCTGGTATTTCACACAGCTTAGACAGGGCAGGGAGAGCAAGTCCATTAGGAGAGGAATTCTGGCTCTCTGTGTAAATTGAGGTGATTTATTATCTTAATTTACTGTAAAATTACAACAGTTCATAACAAACCCATGTTTCATTCCTCTGAACACTGTTCTCTGGCCCTGCTGTTTTGCAGGACACGTCCACCTGTACCTGCTGCTTCATGTCCTGACAAACCTGCTCCAGAGCAGGGAGGATCAGTTGCTGGTGCCAGTGTACAGGACGTGCTGCCTGCTTGGCAGGACACAAGCCAGGCTGTGCTTCTTGCCCCCAAAAGACCTTAAATGTGAAACTCCCCGAGATAAAAGGGAAACACGAGCAAACCACAGAGGTGTACAGAGCACTTGTGCTCCCTTGACAAGTACCAAGAAATCCAAACAAAGGACTGGGATTTGGAAGGGATTTGCCATGTAAGGGGCCCCGTGGAGCTGTCCCTGTCAAGACAGTTCTGTTTGGCTTTGTTTCTTTGTAACATGAGGAGTTTTTCTCCTTGTTTAAAGTTGTTTTCTTACAATTTCTTTAATCATCATAATCCCGCTTTCATCAGGAGCCTCCCTACCAACAGACCATTTGTCCTTCTTAATGCTTTTATTTGTATCCTCCTCCTTAACTTTCCCTCCCAGGCATCCTCTTATTCGAGTTTCAGCCCTTCAAGGAATACACGAGGAGGGATTGCAGTCCTAGGGTGTCTCTGTCACTGGATAATTCCCTTGGGAAAAAACATAACTGCTGAAGAATTTTTGCTGTTTTCCTTTTAGAAGATAAAGTGGGTCAGATTCTAGAGAACTTTCAGGGGGAGAATTTCTCTTTTTCTGGCAGTGTGCCATGGGGGGAATCCTTTTGGGAAGGGGTACTGATACATATCACCAGTGTGGGTACATATCACAGCCAGTGACCGACAGCCCTTAGGCAGCCACGTCATGGCAATTAACTCTCCTTTGCCTTATTGCCAGGGAAATGAACTCTTTGTGTTGTTTTCAAGACAATTTCATACAGTTTTAAGACAGGAGTCTTTTTCCTGAGAGGGTTGATCTAAGTGGCAAAGACCTGCTTATGTGGATTATTCTGAGCTCCATCTTGGGAAAGGCAGATGAATGTTCTATTTTCCTTTTCCCCCACTGAAGGTGACTCAGTTACTGTGAGCTGGCAGCACTTTCTGTAGCAGTGTGAGGTCATGGGCTAATTAGAGTAAATTAATGACTGTGTGCTTCCATTTGATCCATAGGAAGGACTCATTTCTTATTCCTATCAGTTCTCAGGTGCAACTCCCTGGAAGTCTCTTCTTCCTGACAATATTCAGTCTTAAAGGAAACCAATGCTTGGAGAGGGAATTAAAGTGGGAATGAAAATATGATTTAAGTAACTGTGTGAAACTGAAGTTTCTGTGCAGTTTAAAGGCATCTCTCTGTTCAGTTTTAATATATGCAGAACACTTGGATATTTTTCTGTTTCTAGCAAGGAAAAATGGAAATAGTTTTGTTTCTCATCTCCCTCTTCTGCCTCTAGGTAAATTCTTACGAGGTTATATTTGACACTTTCTGAGTCTCAATTCAACAGCTCTTCGGGGTATTTGTGTTAAACACACAAGTTGTTCAGAAGCTCTGTGAGGTTTGAGGGGGATCCAAACAGGGAATGAAGCAGATGGGAGGATCCACTGAGTGCTCTTTGTTTTTTAAAAAATGCAGTGATACAGCAAAAGTAGTTCTCGTTTTGCCTTTGGACATAGATCTCTGAACCAGTGATTCACTGATTTAGTCGATAACTTTACACTTCATGAGGCAGGAGACTGAAGGAACCCTGTCCCTGGAGGATTTGTTCTCAAACTCCTGAAGGCAGAGCTCTGTGATGTTGGTGAATCTCAGTCTCTGGCTTCAGAGGCACCAAATCACCCAGGAATTTTGAGTTCCTCTGGGTCTGGTGTCCATGTAGTCACTTGCACAGCCTTCACCCGACTCTCTCAGGCTGTAAATGCTCCAGAATGATTATTGTCCTTCCACTCTTGCTCAGTGTACAAGGAGGTAAGAAAATGTCTTTATCCCAGGATGGTTTGGAGTGCCCATCCCTGGAGGTGCCCAAGGCAGGACTGGCCGTGGCACTCAGTGCTCTGGGCTGGGGGACAAGGTGGACATCGGGCACAGGGTGGGCTCCGTGGGCTGGGAGGGCTTCTCCAACCTCAGCGATCCTGTGATTTTAATGAGCACAGTTTTCCTGGCTCCTTTGTTAGTTTAATCTTGGAATTGGTGTGAACTGGCTGCTCTGCCAGGTGAGGAGAAGCTCCAGAGTAGGCCCTGGTGTGATTTTTGCAGTGTTATTGTCATTGCTTTGTTCTCATCTCCCATCTGGGGTTGGAGGCCCCTCGTGCACCGGGATTTGGACTGTGAAATGCCTGGGGTTGGTGGCTGGAGAACCCTCTCAAATGATGATGCCTGTGAGGAGAGTTTGATTTCCTTTTAAACCTGCATGATTAGCACTGAACACAAATGAGGTGTGACCCAGGACCCCTCCCAGCGTGGAGCTGAGCTTGGGCCAGTGCCTGCAAGCAAAGGGGACTTCCCACAGACACCTCCTTTCCTATCCTGAGAGCTCTGTGAGTGTGCACACAGCCACAAACACTGTCTTTGTTTTTCTCACATTCTCATCCTAATCTCCAAGGCAGAATGAGCTGGGATAAATGCTGAATTTATCTCCACAAACGTGCATGGAATAACTTTGTTTTTCCTTTGGTACGGTCTTTGCCTGGTACATGTTCTGAATTGGAAAAATGAGAGCTGGTAAAATTTGAATTAAATCTCAAGCAAGCCAATATATTAATTAAAAGGAAGGCTGATGGTTCTTAATTAGCAACATATTAGCATGTAGTGAGCACTAGAAGTTCTGCTGAGTTGGTTGGTCTGACTAATTCACCTGTATTTGCTGCTAATTAATGAGACATTACAATCATTAATGCTTTTTGCAGTTTCTTGATGGGAAGTTAATTGTGTAAAGACCTAGAGCTGCACCAAACACTAGTGCCAGGATAAGGTCTGGTGCACGTGGGCCTGTTGAAATCCTGCCCTGATGTTTAATAAGTGCTGACTTTCTGTCCTGTGCTACATGGGGTTTTTTATAATTAATGTTTACAGAAGTGCCTCCATTGTTTGAGAGGCATCTTTGGAAGCTCCTTCCATCCCTGCTGCTGCAGTCCAGCCCCTGTGTCCTGCCTCCCAAAGCACAGGAGCAGCAGCTCCCTCAGTGCCTGCTGCTGCGTGTCCTGGGGCAGGGGCTCAGCAGGGCTCCAAAACCCCAACCCATCCACTTCTTCAGCACATCCCTCCCACCTCACCCTGGAGGTGCTTCATCTTCATCCTGTTGCCTCTGAATGTCAGGTAATAAAAATGTCTTGTTTCCCTCTTGCAGGAAATGATTAAAAGCAGTGCTCAGAGTGGAGCTGCAGAGATGTTCAGGTTGTCCACAATGTTGCTTTAAAAATGTTTAACTGCCAATCAGGGAGTAAATAGGAATGTGGAGCTTGTCTCTGCTTGGGCTCCTGGCCCCACCTTCTCCCCTTGCTCTGTGCAACTGGACTGCAGGATTTCTTGGCACCTCCCTTCACCGTGCCAGGCTCTGCTGACTCCTCTGGCCTGGCAGGCTGAGCAATTAGTGCTTTTCACTGTTTGCAAAAGTTTTAATCATTATTCTACTCTGCAATTCTAGGACAGCTTTTTAATTTAGGGATCCTGTAGACTTCAATGTAATTTAATTAAAAGTCTTGAAATATATTAGTGAAAAGGAAACTGCAATTTCTCAGTCTGGTAAACTGAGAGACATTGACATGTGGATTTTGGGAGGTGCATGCAAGAGAGAAAGGTGCAGAGAAACAAATCAAATTCTCCTTGCAGGTTGAGGTTCCTGTGCATAGAGAGACGAGGGGATGTGGGGCTGAGTTACCTGTGCAGGGTGATGAAGGTGTCCCAGGCAGGGTCACATCCCTGGGGGCAAGGGAGAGCTCCCAGGGTCCAGTACAGGCTGTGCCTGGGCAGTGGATCAGCTAAGCCCACTCTCTGCCATGGCAAGTGCTCGCACTCCTGAGCTGGCCGTGGTTCCTGTCCCAGGTGATCCGAGTTCTCTCATGGCCAGCAGGCTCTGCTTTTGAGCCTGTGTGTGTGTGTGTAACCCACAACTCTGTAAAAGCCCTTCTTAATTGCCTTATTTTGTGTGGTAACAGCAAATGCTTTGGTCTAAGGAAGAGCTTGAGTGACCTGTAAATAACCTCCTTTTAAACCCAAAGAAATCCCAGGCTGTGTCAAGTGAGGGCACACGCTGTGTGAGGGGACACCTGGAGTGGTGGGGTCCCTGTGCCCTGCCCATGGCTCCACACAGGGCTGAAAGCAGACATCAGGAGCTGGGCTGGGAAGGGGACACAGTTCCATCTCAGAGGCTCTGTGTGTGCTCTTTGCATTTCTAGGAATGTTTTTGCTTGTTGCTACCCCCACCCCGCCAAGCAGGGCCGTGGTCGGGAGATCCTGTGAGGCCCTGGTGCTGTGGGATGTGTCTGCCCGTCACTCTCCTGTGGTCCCAGGAGTCTTGGACCACAGGGTGTGCTCTGGAAAAGGAGCTGCCTCAGAGGAGATGGCAGGGAAAGAATGTCTGTTCTAAAGGTCAGCTAAACCTATGGGGTGCTTACAAGCTGAATAAATTACAGCTTTGGTCTCTGTGGGGGCTTTGCAGGAGGATGGAAAGAACAGAACGGTACAATGGGCCTGGAAGAAAAGTCCTTTAAACATTGCTATTAGAAGCTATTAGAAGGATTTCTCTGGGCATAAATGAAAGGCAGCACTTTGGTGTGGAATGTTCCTCACTTTTGACAAGTTAAATGGCTCCCTTGATTATAGAGCCTTGCTTGGCACTTACTGGAACTGCACATTAACTCCTCCAGCGCCTCTGACGCTGCCTGTGGGTGAGACAACACCAAGACTGAATTTGTGAGCCTCATTTCTTACTTCATCCTCCTGCAAAAGCTGATGTTATTGCATGTTTATTAGTTGCTGATACAGACTTTAGATCTGTGGTCAGATTAGCAGTGTGAAGTTACTGTTCTTCTCTTACACAACTTCCAAAGCTTTATGGAAAGCCCCGAAGTGTTTGGTACAATGACTGCCTGATCCTCAACATCTTCAGCAGTAATAATGAAAATCGTTCAGAAATGGGTTAGAAACAAATATGCTGTTTTCCAGTTGTACCATGTTATTGGATTTGACTTGATTCTGGGAATGTAGTTGCACTGAAGAGATCAAACTGTTCCCACAGAGAATTCTAGCTGAAACACAAACCTCAAAGCCAATAACGTGAGCAAAAGTTTGTCTTCAGCCCTGAGTACGTTTGCAAGCACAGAATAATCTCTGTTCCAGGGCATGAGCTCGTCACAGAAGCGTTTGTGTTTCCATTCTAATCCATTTACTTAAGGTTCTGTCCCTGTGTCAGAGTCTCCCATCGCTTCAGGGTCCTCAAGTCCTTCTGCCATTTGTACAAGCTTAGCCTTGACACGAAATCTTTAAGTTGTGTTACAAACCTGCAGCAAGCAATGTTGGCAGTTCCTCCTCTGTGGCAGAGAACAGCTTCCCTGGGCTCTCCAGCATGGACCAGCCAAGGATGTCTGGCTGCTGAGACCCTCTGCGGCCCCACTGCTGGGCACTGCCTCCTTGGATGTTCCACTGTGTGGCTCCAGCCTGAACTTCACTCACAGGGGAATAAGGAAGGCCAGGTAGGAATGGGCTGGCAGCTCAGTGTGCTGGCCATGGCTCTTCAAGGTGAATGTAAAGGCAATTGCAAATGAACCTCCTGGGTTGGTTTTGTCTAAGGAGCTTCCAACTGGCTTGGAAGGCATTGAATGTTTCTGCATTTGAGTTCATGGTCTGGAATTCACTCTGGGTTTGATCAGTGCCGTTGCAAACGGCTGGTTGCAAGACTTTACTCACAGTGTCACTTAGACTGTGGCTTTGCAAAGGGAACCTGGGAACCCCGAAAATTCCCAGCAGGGCAATAGTGGGAGAATATTCTGGGATATGCCTGATGAAGCTGGATGGAGTTAGTTACTGGTGCACGTTAGACTGGTATTATGGCCCTTTGGGAAGTGTATCCATTCCACACCCATATGTTGTTTGGAGCATTCCTGTGAAGGAAAAGCATATGGTTTTTAGGTTGGCAGGTTTCTGTGGTACACATGAATCTAATGAGGAGAAATTGGGGTATCTGGAAACTACTACTGAGATGTGTCAATTTGGGGTGTTACACCTCTGTGACTGAGCAAGATGACAGCAGAGAGAGAGGCTCTGTGTAACTTAGTGAATGGGTAGAACGGAGAGAAACAACCTAAGCCTCAGCTTTGAAATGAGCCCAGGGGTACAGCAGGTGAGCAGGCAGCTTGACCAGGGAATCAGTAGGTCTCCAGCAACCCAGACTAACTCAAATGCACCATCACTGACTCTCTCCAGATGAACACCTGGGGCTCTTTCAGCACTCCTGTATTTAGAGGGAAGATCAGGTGTCACAGTCCCTGCAAAAGAGGAGGGAGGATTTTTTTTCCTTGCAGTTCTTGTCGTGCCCAGTTCAGTCTGGCGGCCTGTGAATACTCAGGGTATCACTCAGAGCGTGGGGGGCAGTCAGTGCTGCCTGTGCCCCCCACGCCTGCTTGTTATCAGAGCTGTCACATCCTCCGTGCCCTGCAGGAACAATCAGGGCGTGTGCTCAGTCACAACTTGTCTGGGCCAGGCACCAGCAGAGAAGTTCCAGGAACGGTGACAACAAAGTGTTGGGCCCCTCAAGGGCAAAAATACCTGCTGCAGAGGACCAGGCTGTATCCAGGTTAACTGGGGAAGGGTCCAGCTGGGTGCTGGGCTGTCCATTATTGACGAGCCCCGTGCCCTCAGACAGAGCTGTGTGTTCTTGCTGCGATGCCTCTTCCTTTCCAGGCCACATCCCACAGTCCTCTTTCCACTGCAAAGACTTTCACATCCGTGGCACTTGATGAATTTTGCCCTTTCACCATTCAAGTGCAGATTCTCCAGGCATGTTTGTGGCCCTGATGCCATGTAAAAATGGACAACTTTTGTTGTGTAAACAGCATCTGTTTGTTGGGTTTTTTTCCCCCCAAGGAATCTTTTGCTGGGTTTGGGTTTTCAGAACTAAATTTCTTAAAATAGAAATTATTCTACACACAAAGTAAGCAGGGGGAAGGCTTGTAGTAAACCTTTTTGTGCCATGCCAGGACTTGTTTGGGGAGTTTGTCTTGTCAGGACTTTCCAGTCAGTGTAGAACAAACATCAACTACTGTACATGGAGCAAAGTGGGCTTTTTCGGGGTCTGTGATAGCTCTTTCCTGCACCTCTTGTCTGTAAGGAAATGCTACTTTTTAACATGGAAATAAGTATTTTTATCTTTGACTGCAGGTGAAGCAGAATCCAGCTCAGTTCTAGGCTTAAAACAGGCCCTGTTCTGATAGACTGTATTTCTGGTAAACTTCTACTGAATAACATTTTTAGTATCCAGGTACATATTTGTGCAATATTTGAAAAGTTAATAAATTCTAGTGCAAATCAGTGCTGCTGAAAGCCTAAGCAAATATTAAGATTCCCCTTTCACGAATAAGTCCTGGCTAGGATATTATTTCTAATTCAAGAAACCACCCCTTCCATCTCCTACCTAAACACTTTTTATATTTGGATCAAGGTTATGTTTTACTACACACTGCACAAATGTTCCAGAAGACACAGTTTCTTCACTGAGAGGCTGACAGTTTTCTCCATAAATCCAGTGTTGCTAGGGCCATAGAGAAATATTTACATGCTGAAGAGAACTTGGGGTGATCACAGATCACTGACATAGATAAGCTGTGGCATCAATAATTGTTGGTTTAATATCCCAGAAAATTAATTGTCAAATACAGGGGTGGGAGCATTTGAGTTCTGGTTCTAAAGGTGAGAGCAGAGTGATTTAAGTCACTGGAGGAAATAATTGCAGGTTTTAACACCTGTAAGGGCTGAGTCCGCTCTTGGTGGTTTTTTCCCCTCTGAGAAGTGTTACCAGAGATGTCTCCTGCTGACTCCTGAGAAGAGCAGAGGTTTGGTGGGCCAGCAACCAGCCGTGTGGGTTATCATGCAGTGCAAAGTACAGCAAATGTAATTCTTTTTCCCTTAACACCTGCATTGACCGGATCGATCTACACGAAAATTAGGTTTTCCAAAGTTCAAATGCAGTTTAATGTCACTGGAGTGAAACGGATCTTCTCCCAAAGCCCCAGATGCTCAGTGACCATTTTGGGCAGACTTACCCTGCAGTGAGAACCATCTCGGTGCTTCAGGCAGAGGCAAAATGACCCCTGGGGTGAGTGGGAGCTGCACAAATGCTGTTTAGTGGTGCTGTCTCCATTACCTTCAAAACAATAAAGATCCTGGCAGGGAAAGGGAGTTGTAAAGACCATTGATGGGTGATTGAAAACAAATTATCTAAGACAAGCTGGCAGTTATGAGATGTTTAGATTGCATATAATTTATTGCAGTTGCTTCTTTGATGTTGCAAGGTCCTGTTCTGGGACAGTGCTTTAGGTCTGTCCTTCAGGTTGGTGACAGGTAGTAATTCACACAAAGGAATTTAAAACTTGAATTCACATCTAAATTCCCACTTAAAACTAATGTTATTTGATTTTCACCATTGGTGTGACACAGGTTTTAGGGTTGGTAAATCCAGTGTTCTCCCCCTTTCCTTGTGCTATAGGTATGTGCTGTCCCAGGTGACATCAGGGCACTCCTTGGGGCTGTTTGTCCAGAGAGGTGACTCCATCCTGTGGATTTCTTGGTTAGGATCTCAGAATTTCCATTTGAACAAAATAACAAGGATTTGCAAACTTCTTTCAGGTTCCCTGAGCAGTGCATTGAGCAAAGCATCTTCAAACAGGGGAGTTTCCACCCCTCTTGCTGTGCTTTTCCAACAGGCCAGTGAAAGCATTTCTTTCTTCCTTGAAATTGTTTTTGTGCCAACCCTGGGACTACAAGTCCTGTGTCATATGGAAAACCAATTAGCTGACAGTGTTTTTTGAATCCTTGGCAGGATTTGGGTTTGGACTTAGAGGGACAGACAAGTTAACTCTGTTGATTGACCAGTCTGTGACCTGGATGTCCCTCCTTTCCCAGCTGAGCAGTGGAGGCACAGCCACACAGACTGCCTGGGGAGGCGAAGTTTCAACCTTGGCCATTCCCTTCTCTTTGGGTTTACAGTTCTCAACACAAAAACTAAAGTTTCCCAAAAGTGCCAATTTCTTGTTGCAGTTCCCTGAAGGGGGTTGTTGTTCGGGATACACTTGCACACGTGATCGTTTGCAGTTCTCTGGAAGTGCTGCTGCTTCCCATTACCTTTTCCTGCCAAGGGAAAAGCAAACATGCAGGCTGTGGCACACCTTGCAGATTCCATGTCTTGTTCCTTGTATTTATTCACACATTTTTACCTCCAAAGTGTGAATTTTCCGTCAGCTAGTCTTTGATTCTATTGCATAGCTTGGGTTTCCCCCCCTTGAGAAGAGTACCTGAAGTTTCCCAGACAATTGTGACTTAGATGAGTCACATTTAATTAAAGTAGTGAAGAGATCTGTGCTTATCTGGTTAACTGCTCATTTTATTGGGCACTTAATTTAAGTCCCTAGAGAATCATAAGAGGCCTGATTTAGTTTTTTTTTCCTCCGAAGCTTTGTAATGATTGGGACTTGGGACTTCTTGTTCTTGTTTCTTCTTTTAATTAAGGACTGAAAACACATACTGTTGTGAAACATCTGGCATGGCCTGTTCTCTCTTGAAAGTAATTTGGTCTGGTATTTTATGCTTTTTCAGCCATAAATAATTTAATGTTTCTCTGATATTCTGAATTCTGGGGGTTTATGTGCCAAATATTATCACCAACATTTAGAACAGAAACACACCAACAGAACTTTTAAATTAATGTTCAGAAAACTTCTGGCCTTTGTTCACTTCAAGTTTCCAATGATAATGCAAAGGGACTTCAGCCTGAATTTTCTTGAATTATTTATTTATTCATTATAATATTTCATATTCTATGGGTGAGTGGCATATTTTATTCCAAACCAGCCTTTTACTCCCTGCAATTCTCCACAGCAGCTCTTAAATGTGGATGCCTTACAGTAACTCCTGATGCCTTTTCCACTTCACGTGAAAGGTCTGACAGTGGTGTGTCCTTAAAAGCAGGAGTGTTATTATACTATTAAATGCTAACCCTTGTAATTTGGGCTTGATAGAAGCATGACTTGAGAGGTATAAGCAGTTTCTGGTTGGAGTCACAACCTGCAGAGGGTCAGGAGTAATTTCAAGACAGTAAAAGGGTTTTACTGAACCTCAGAAAAAGCTCAGTTTAGTTTCAGCCTTGGCTGCGTTGGCCAGTTCCTCATGAATAAACACGTGAACCTTCCAGCAGTAATTGTGTTCTCTAAAGGTCAGTAAAGAGGGAAGGATTCAGGTGTGAACACAACCTGGTTTCATTTACCACCTGGACTCAGGCTCAAGTATGTCACACCACAAACCCACCACCGTGAGCATGGGAGAAGTTGTATTTGAGGAGAGAGTAAGGCAATAATTATCTGGTTTAATTTGAAGCAAGGGAGGATTTAGCTCAGGTGTGAGAGAACACCCGTGGACAGCCGAGGTGGTGAAGCCCTGCAAAGGGCTGGGGGAGCATTTGGTGGTGATGGCCTAGACATGACTGCTCTTGCCTCAGCATCCAGGTCCCTGCTCTGCTCCCTCCTAAGGGGACAGGGTTTCAGGCTTGAGATTAACCAACAGAAGGCTGAATGCTCATGGAAGTAATAAGGATCTGCAGATCTGCACCTAACTAATATTCACCTCTGGAAATGTGCTTAGTTTCCAAACATGTTAGAAATAGGAATTAAATTCTAGTGCTTGACATATTATTCTGGCATCAGAAAAACTCTGCCTCTAAACAATAGTTCTGGGTATTTCTGTGATTGGTGGGGCTTGTTTGTAAGGACTTGGCTGGTGTTCAGCACAGGGGCTGAATCTAAATTAAAATTGATTTTAAGTGTGAAGCTTCTGCCTGTTTTAATGCTCCCTTTATTTTCTCATTACCTATAAATTGGCCATTGGCCAGCTAAGGAGAAAAAAAAAAAGGGAAACATTCTACTGGGAAACACAAAAGTTCCAATCATTGTGTGGTTTTGTCTCTCTGCAGCAGCATCTGTAGTGCAAAGGATGATCAGGGAATAAGCGTGGCTAGTGCTGGGATAAATCTGCTTTTCAGGGGTTACTGTGCAAAGTAATGTCTGTTACTGTGAGACCCCATGTCCAGCTCGGTGGGGATCCAGTCAGGACCTGTGGGACTGCCCTGTGTGCTCTGGACATCAGGTACAGGTGCTTTGTGCTACAGACACCTGGGGAAACCAACAAGAGCCTCCCCTGTACCTTCAGGTGGCTGTACTGTCACTTCAGTCTGAGCCAAGGCGGGTGTGCAGTTCAGAGAGAAAGGAGACCGTGCCCTGTTACTGAGGCTGCAGCACCTTGGGGGCGACCTGTGAGTGGCTGAGGGGGCAGAAGCCTCTTCTCTGTAGGTTAATGAGCAGAGAGGTCCCTTTAGTTGCTCTTGTGCGTTTTTTATATATTCCATTTCATGTTTACTGTTGGTTTATCTCTCTGATTTTTGATGGAGAAACACTTGTGTTTCTTTGGACCTTGAAGGGATTCTTTTATTCCATGCTGGTTAAATATTTGCCCCTCTGTGTCGGTCGACAAATAGAAAGTCTGTTTGGAAAACTTTTAAAGCAGTAAACATACTGTGCATTGTAAACAGGGGAATAATGGAGACTTCACAGGCAGCTGAAAGAAGGCAAATATATTTTGCACAATTGGAAGTTTAAAAAACCCTCTGCACATGCTGGGTGACACTTGAGCACTGTCAGGCTGGCCAGGACCTCACAAGTGTCACCACAGTGAGCTACCAGATTCTGCAGTTCTTGTGTCTTTGTGTGACCATGGAAATGAGGAACGTGTGATTTTTTTTTTCTGTTCAGCTGACAAGCACCTCATAAATGGCATTCACAAGAGTTTTACAACTGTGCAATGAAAATAGATGCAGGCCAGGGAATGTCTGAGGCTGCTCAGCTGCCATGGCATGTGTGTGGCACGTTTCCTGTGCAGACAGACCCTCCGTGTGCTTGTGCTGCTGCTCTCTGTTTATTGGCATCTTTGGCAAGCAGCTTGTGCACTGCAGCCAGAGGAGCCTGTGCTGAAAAAGGAGGCTGGAAGGAATGGAAAAACAAGTAGCTCCAATCATGGGCAACGCAGACTTTAAGAGCTACAACTGAGTTACAGCATCAGAGAATTAATTACTGCAGGATCTGTGCTCTCAGACACGCTTATTTCAGTTTAAGGTGGTATAGGGTGGACAAAGGGCTGGTTTGTGTTTGTATTTTTTTGTATAAATTGGTAATTTTTATAAGCTTGTGCTTTCCAGTTCACTTAAGCAGTTTAGTACAACGCAGTTGCCAGCAGGAGAATTCATTTTCCCCCCCCTCTGTTCCTTTCACTGATCATCAGCTCATCCTTACTGGTACAGTAGAGACAGGGGTTACCCAAAGCTCCCACCCCTTTGCACATGGCAGGGAGTTCAAGGCTCTGATGTCTGTAATGAGCTGTGCAGCCTGAGGAAGGTCAGACTCGGGTCTGACTCTAACAGGCTTTGGGATGATGATGGTTATTAGGGCTCAGTGCTGGGTTTGCTCATTTGTTCAGGCTCATAAGCACAGCTGCCTCCTCTCTGCCATTCCTGCAATGCTGTCACAGGGCAGGGGAGCCGAAGTCAGACCACTGAACTAAAAATAAAGCAGCAAACACCAGCCACAAACCTGAATAAATGAAAAACCCAACAAGGTAACCAGGGAAGTACAACAGCTGCTCAAATGAGTTGAAGAGAAGACTGCAAACATTGTCTGAATTGCCACTAGAATGATTGCTCAGTGAAAGGGCGTAAGTGAAAGGTGTTGTGCTCGTTGGTGTTCTCTGGCTGAGGGTGCTGAGCTCTCCCAGGGGCTCAGAGCTGGGCTGGCTCGTGGGGCAGGAGGCTCCTCTCCTGATGTGTCGTGTGGACCTGCTTGGTGTCTTGTCCTGTGGCAGGAGAATGAGCTCAGAAAGGGCAGGGATTGCTGACCAGGGCAGCTCCTGTGGGCAGTGCAGAAAGAACCACCCTGTGCCAAGGCTGCAGCACGTTGGGTCTGAGGAGCTGAAGCCATGGAAGCTGGTGATGAGGTGGCTCATGACTGAGGTACCTTTAGCCACTAATTCAGGGCTGTGGGAAGTGACGGGCTTGACATTGCCTTTCAGTCAGAAGGGCTGTGCCAAACTGTGGGATCCTATTTCCATGTACTGGAAGACATTAAAGCACCACTCTGACTCCTCGGCAGGTTTGTCTCCCAGCCAAGCTACTGTAATCAGAGCCCTTTGTATTTTAGAATTCCTTTCAGATTTGAAGTGGAAGCAACCTGCTTTTCCTTCTGAGCTGGTACACAGCATTAGGCAGATCCTTACAGCTTTTCCACCAGTGCCCGTGGCAGAGCCCTCGGGGCGGGGGGCTTGGTGCTGCTGGCAGGGGGACTCTGCTTCCTGCCCTTCCTCCCCTCCCCTGCTATCCCGGATCACCAAGCGGATCCAGCTGAAAATGAGCTGGGGTTATTAATGGCTTTGATGTGCCCAGTTACTTTTCAGCTGTATTAATTCCTTAAGCAGATGGTGGTGCAGTGGGGAGGGCTGGGACTGTCTCTTTAGGAGTGGTTTGGGTGCTTAATTGTCACAAACACCGGCCTTTTCATGGGTGATGTTTTGGCATGTTTTGCACACAGGGGTGGCAGGATGGCAGATGTGCCTGTGGTAGCAACAGTCAAGGTGCAGCAAGAGGTTTGCAATTTATTTCCCTTGTTAAGGTGATTAAAATGTTACCAGAAATCTGTGCATGCCTGCACAGCTTTGTGTGGGTGGGCAAACCTTGAACTGGTGACTCCTGTGGTAATGACTTTTTGCAATGTGATAGATTATAATTTTGGGTTTTAACTTTACCTTGCCAGAAAATGAAGGTAACAGAAATAAACCCAAAAATGAAAATTTCCTCATCCTCAAAGGTACTAATTTTTGCTTATCACAGTAATGAAGCTGGTTTTAGCTTTCCATACTTCCATGCCCACCCCTTCTGCTGGGTGGTGTGAGCAAGCAGCCTGGAGACAGGAAAACTGGAGCACAAACTGGAGGGGAAGCCAAAGGACAGGGAGGAGAACACCCTGTAGAGCCCAGGGTCGTGGCAAGTGGGCACAACTCGCTTGGGAGCAGTGGGTGGGAGCTGCCCTCTGATCTTCATGAACTGAAAACTGCACCTGCCAGCAGAGAATATACCCCAAGAGGGTAGGGATTACACAGGTCTGTTATTTCATCTGGGAAATGCGTGGAGGGTAATAAAGTGGATTTCTCCAGTGGAGTGACTATTGGAACAGTGTTGGACCCACGTGCTCTGGGCTGTCCACTGTTAGTGCAGGTCTCAGACCCAGGACACTTCCTCTCTCTTGGGGATTCCTGCTGGGAGGGAAAGGGCTGCTAAAAAACCCCCAGTCTTTTGGGTTTTTCAGTTTAATGAAACCTCTTGGTGCTGGGAGCTATAATTTATTCATAAGGCTCGAAGGAAATAAGCTGCAGGACTCCAAACAGCCTTGTCCAGGACTTGGGAAGTTACATGACACTTGTGATGTTCAGTTGATTAGAATAATATCAGAGAATGGGAAAGAAGCTTGGCTAGAAATACAGTCAAACTGCAGGAGAGCTGCAGTCTCCTGGGAATTGCAGCTCAGTGTTAGAGTAACTGCTGCTTAGATGGCAAAATAATTGAAACTGGGGGGAGGAGGGAGAGCTCTGCAGATGGCTGCTGGGCTGTCTGAGATCCTGGAAGGAGATGGAAAAAAGCAGGAGCATTTGGCATCAAAGAGCAGGCAAATGATGCCGGCTTTGTGCCAGGCAGCTTCTTAATACAGGCTCAGATATATCTGAAATTGCAGAAACAAGCAAAATCAGGCAGCCCAAATCATGAGCAAAAGGCAAAATATGTCCCTTAGTGTTAACTGTGAATTTCTTTTCCTAATAAATGACTTCGGCACAGGAATGAGACTGGGTTTTTGGCACCAGTGTGAAATACATCTGTGCCTGTTGCTGGAAGAGCAGGGAACAGAGAAGCACAGGGAGCAAATAAGGGATGTAACATGTCCCAGAGATCGTCTGGGTCAGTTGGCAACTTACACTTCTTCATTTGGCTTCCCTGCCCTAATCAGTCAAAATGTGATGAGGACTGGCAGTATCCTTGCAGGAAGCCCATGCCTGTCTTGTGAGTCTCATCGAGGACAGCCTGGCCTGCAGGGAGCAATCCTGCAACAACCTGCAGTGGCTCCTCAGCTTTTCTAAAGTTCTTCTTTCCATGTGGGAAATTTCTGCTCTGACTGTAATTTTGTGAGTTGGAATCCTTGGCTTACATGTACATAAAAGCTGTTTAAACATCTGCATTTTACAAATAAGCTGTTCCCATCCTGTGGGTGCCCTGACCTCACCCCCCGAGAGCCCCCATGGAGCAGCCCCTGTGCCCCAGCACTGGTGGCTCTGGAGGCTGCTGTTCCCAGAGCACAGAGCCTGGATGTGGCCACTGGGACAGCAAATCTGAGTGATGATGTGGCTCTGCTCTTGGGTTTACTGCAGGTGCCTTTATCTTACAGATCTGTCCTGTGCCACTGGATAAACTGAGCCTATTCAGTAGCAATTTGGGCATTTGTGATGTTTGAAGCCCTGGGATTTGCTGTTGATGGCCTGGAAACCCCCAGACAAACCATCACATTCCTCCTTCTGCATGGACAAATTTTTCTGTTGAAAAAGAGGCTAAAACAGTCAAAATGCATTGGATGTCTTTTTAGAAGAATGGCTTGGTTCACACACTGCTGACTGGCCCAAGCTGACTGTCCTGCCACCAAGCTTGGTGACGCGGGACATGAGAGGCTGTCGTTGCTCCTGTACAGCTGGTAGGACTGTTCTTTTCCTTTTCTCTGATGATTTCTCCTGAGGCTGTTCTCAGCCTGCCCAGTAGCTATTCCACCCTTCCAAGGGGAGCTCTGGGCTAGAAAGCTTCCAGGACCACTGCAGTGTGTCAGACTGGTGCTGCTTTTCTTAGACAGAACCTCTTGGATTTGCTCCAAGGCACTGAAATACCTCACAATGAACTACCCCAGGTGATTTGAGATTTCTATTTTGGAGGAAAAATTTCTTTTCTGTGGTTTATTTGTTCCCAAAGTACTGAAGTGATGAGCAGTGTGGGTCTGACAGGTCTGGCTGTTCACTTTCTATCAGCATGGCACAAGTAGTTGAAAAAACTAGGAAATTGAGCACTCTGGTTAAATGTTGAATTTTCTGAGAAAAAGGGTCTCCTCCTGTGTGGGTGAGAAAGTGTTTCCAAGCCAGTCCATGTTTGATCTACTGCTACCTGAGGACGGTGTGTTTTTGTGGGCTGCAATAACATACTGGGAAGGACAAATGACATTCCATTTTTTAGACTAAATGACACTTCTAAAAGTGGCCTCTGATGCTCTCTTGCTGTAAAATGTAAGACCTACTCAAATGAATAACTGCTATACAGAAGATACTTAATTACTGAAAGTTAATTCAATAATGGTTCAGTAAATGACCTGTTTCACCAGAGGGTGAAGTTCAACATGGTGAAAGGTCTTGGGTTTTTTCAAGAACACAAATTACTTAAAGTTGGTTTCATGCAAATGAAAAATCACCAACAAATTAATGCCAGAGAGGCCTAATTTATGGATTTTTTCCCATCTGTTAAGAAGCTGTAGCTTATATATATAAGCTTATACATAATCACAGAGCTGAAAGCACAGAGTTATTTGCGAGGTGCAGCTGTTCTCCATGAACCCCCAGCCTGCCTCAGCCCATGGATTTTCTCTTGGAGATGAATTGTCAGACATTGTGTCCTTTCTTCTGCAGAGCTTTGCGTCCCCAGGTGCTTGGATGATTAATGTCCATGGATTATAATCTTTCCCACGTTTTGACATCCACATTTTTAACTATGATATAAAAGGTAATCGTGGGTCTCACAGGACCCACTTTCATTGCCAAACACCGTGAAACCTGATATTGCCACTAAATTGTGCCAAACCCTTTTAGGCAGGGAATGATTCTTCCTGCCCAGCCCCACACTGGAGGTGTTAGGTCCTTCTGCCCTGGGAGGTTCTGGTGGGGCTGGGATTTCCCTCAGTGTGTTGGCTGCTTTAGTCCTGGTTTTGTTGAGCGTTTGAGCAAACAGAGGAGATGGATGTGCCCAGAGTGCTGCCACTTGCACCACCTTCAGCAGCCTGGGCAGAAACCTGCAGCAGTGTCCTCTGCTTGGAACCTCCCAAGGCACTGGCAAGAGAGGCAGAGCTTATGCTGGGCAGCAAATGCCCTTTGGAGACACACAGTGAGGAGGGATGAGAAGGGGTCACCAGGGAGCCACAGCGGCAGGAGCAAGGCTTTGGTGTGCAGGGCACTCTTTGTAAAAATAAACAACAGCAACTCTTTCCTTTATCACATGGAAGGGAGCAGGTCTGACAAGAAATGAAGCTGGGCCTTTTCTATCTCATCTGCTTAGTGAGAAGAGAGAAATCTCTGTTTTGGGCCATTCTCAACATCCCCTTTATGCCATCAAACATTACCATTTCAGACCCCAGTCCTTTGTGTGTTTCCTTTTCATTCAGATTTTCCTCTTTTCTCACTTTCAGCTGTATGTTATTCACCAGTTTGAATACATTTAACACCCTCCATGTTCTCTCTTGAGAATGAACCTTTTCAAAATAATTACTCCCACTCATCTCCAGAGCAATCGATAGCGTGAATAAACCTGGAGGCAGCCAGAGGTTTAATTCATTTGAGAAAATATTTTGAAAGTGAAATGAATGGACATAAACATAAAACTCAGTTGTTGATGTGCTGGGGTGGCAACAGAGGCTTTGCTTTTGAAGCTGTAAGTGGCTTGTATTGATACAAAGAGTCGTGGGATGTTTCCCAGGTGAGTTGTGTTGAAGTTGTGTTCGTTTTTACGACTGGAAAGAGGAGTGA
Organism: Acropternis orthonyx; assembly: GCA_035583155.1. Classification (NCBI taxonomy): domain Eukaryota; kingdom Metazoa; phylum Chordata; class Aves; order Passeriformes; family Rhinocryptidae; genus Acropternis; species Acropternis orthonyx. The sequence goes on along the minus strand of JAWWEU010000053.1, from coordinate 13,766,528 downwards.
TGGCCAGCCAAAGGTCTTTGCTGCTCTTCCTATGCCAGGGAAAACTTCTCAAAATGGCTATCAGAGAACACAGAACTATCAGAAATAAATTGGATTGGTGGATCGTGGTTGACATGGAAAATGTCATCCTTTTGATGGCTCTGCTTCTCCTGCTCTGGTGCTACACGGGGACCTTCTCCTCGACTGCCTTTTCATTGCCAATAAATACAGGGAAAAGAAAAACTAAAAGCTGTAAAGGAGGGAAGCTCCTTCTGAAATGACTCCTCTCTTTCCTTGGGGGAGAGTTTGGTGCAGTTTGGTTGCTGAAATGTGCCAGCTAAAGTAAATCAGATGAATTATTAATGCTTTGCAAGCTGCTTCTTTCAACTGGCTGAGCCGAGCAGGCTTCGGTGGGGCGTGTGTAACTTCAGCTCTCAGCAGCAAAAATAGACTCCAGGCCTCAGAGGAATGGGAAGCTTAACAGACTATTTTTGTCAGCACAGTTTTAGTTCTATTATGTGTTATTTTGTCAGAGTGGATAGGGTGGATTGTTATTTTGGACGTAGTGGGTGATCTGACTGAAAAACCACTTCTGTTTCCTTTCTATATGTCACAAGCTGCTTCAAGTTAGAAGCTCCATATTTCCCTGATTGTATCCTGGACCAGAAGCAAAGAAATGGGATGCATGTGGCTGTTTTGCAGGTTCAGTTGCAGACTATCGTGCTTCCTCCAAGGAACCACATTTCCTGGGGAGAGGGTTTGCACTTCATTAACAGCTCAATGTCAAAGCGGTTGAAACTCTGTCTTAGCCTCTTTTTTATTAACCTTTCCCACTGTTGATCTTTAATTAGCTTAATTAATTTGAGCACACAACTCCTACCTCAACGTTGTGAAGTCACTCTGGTGCACTCCCGTGCCAAAGGCTCTGCATCCCTGGTTTGGATGCGATGCTTCCTCAGAGCTCTTCAGTAGCTGCAACCCGACTGTATAAATGGCAAGGCAGGAGGAATAAATGCCCTTCAGGGCCTCTCTAAGGGTTCAGAGGGCTCTTTGTTTAGCAGGCAATTTGTTCAGCAGTGTGTTGTACAGTTCTGATGTGCTCAGGATACTTTATTTCCTGCTTGAGGTTTTAGATCAGTAGCAAAGGTGGATGTCCCTGCCTGTCCCACCACGGTGGGGAAACACAAATGCTACTGAAACTCAATATAATTGCCGGGCAGATACACGAGGGTTGCTCTGCCCCTCCCTGTCACCAGTTCCTAAACTCTCTGTGCAACAAAACGTTCTGCCCAAGGATTGGGTGAAGGTGGAAGCTGATGATTAATGGGTTGTTCGGTGTAAGAGTATAAATCATGACCTTCCACATCTGGCATGCAGCAAACAAGGGTTTGGTACTGGCAGGAGATAACTTTACATTTAATTTAATTTCTAAAGGAGACAAGAAGTAAATAAAAGTGATCAAATGTAGGACAGCCCTATCAGGGGTTATAAATTGCTGCCTCCTCGAGCAAATTCAGTGTTTTCTGTCCTATCTTTGCCGCTCTCAGAGATTATTGCATCACACCAAAGCACCAGGCATTATATTAACAAAACAAAGTTATTTATTGCTCTGAATGGGTGTTTCTTTTAAGGTAGAATGTTAAGAATCCCTTTTTCTCCAACTTGTACCTATTGCGATCTCTCCTTTGATAGTCGTTCTTGATTTACATAGTTATTTTGGCTGGGGAAATGAACATATATTTTTTCACAGTGCTTGAAATGGAGCTATTATTGTATAGAATGGGATTTAATCTGTATTTCAGCTAAAATTTCAAAATTTTTTTGTGGAACTAATAATAGGAGTCAGGTTTTGTTGAGTTCTTTGCTGAAGATCACTTCTTAGACTAAAGGATTTTCCTATCAGCATCAAGATTTGATATAAATAAATTCATACTTATTTTCTGTGTTTTCATGAGGACATGAAAATGCATTTGGCAAAGGCAACAGAGAAAGTAGTTTCTGGTTGTTCTGGATGGTGTCTTTCACATGGGATTGTTGCATGGAGGGTACAGCGAGCACTTTGTGTATCTCTCTGTGTGTGAACAACAATGAACACACCACTTCTCCTTTGAGGTAGATGGTGGCAGAGAAAATATCCGTTTGCTTTACCTTCCGTGTGTTTTATCCCCTCTATTCCAAGAGTCTGAGATTTACAGAGACTTGTAGGGTAATTTCCTGCCTTGCTGTGCTTTGCCAAAGCCTTGCCCTTCTCCCTGCAGTGCATCATCCCTTGCAGGTTTTGTGACATCTGGTGGTTGACATATTTTGAGAGATTTCAAAATTCCACATGAATCATTTTATTTGCTTCCTTATTATTTTGGATGTGCCATCTTGTCAGTGGTGCTAACATTTAAGCTCTCTCTTAATTTACACTATTAAGCCATAAGGAAAACAATCAAATACAGCAGCTAAAAGTAGATTGTCTTTGTTTTCAGCTTCTGTGTTTTGCTGAGAAATTAACTTACAAGCTATTCCAGTCAAGGCATGGCCTTTTTCTTTCTCTGTGCTTATTAAATGCAACAAATAGTAAAAGTTCATGAACCCCCAAATTGCTGCTACCAGGGTTTCTTTGTTGTTGTTGTTGGTTTTTTTAATGAATGAACAACTTTGCTGTAAATGGAGGGTCACTGCTATCAGGAATTACTGTGCACACGAGGAAGCCTCGAGCCGGCTCTGCCCCTCTGATGTGCCTGTAAGAGTAACCTGCCTTCCCCCAGGCAAGGGCAACTGTGGGAAAAATTAGAAAACAACTTACTTGTTTCCACTTCCTGCATTTTTATTTTCATCTCCACCTCCCACCTTTGTTCTCTCTAAATTTCAAGGCTTCACATGTGGTCTTGTGTTAATTGCTCCTAAAAAAAAAAATCTCTCTTTATTGGAGGAATCACAAATCATCTAATCTGCCATAGCTGCTAATTAAATTACAGCCGACTTTTGAAGTTACAGATTTGTGTTACAGAAATAAACATTTCCCTCTGATTTTATTCTTCCTCTTCAAAATGAAGGACGGGTGAGTTCTTGCAGGAGCATCTTTCAACTGCAAAGTGCTGGGGAAGAGTTTGACATTAACAATTACCTCTTGTAAGGCAAAAGTGCCTCCCGCAGTGCACGTTCCCACGCACAGAACGTGTGGTGGATGGTGCTTTCCCAGCCCTGCGGAGATCCCGGGGCAGTTTCTCCCCCAAGCATGGAATGCTCCCGGGAAGGCCACAGGTAGGTCCCACCAGCCTGGTGGGAAGTCTGGGATCACACTCGAGGCAGACAAAGCCACATGTTCTGTCAGTAGCTGGTGCAACAGGGCTTTGATTTTTCACGTGTTCACTCAGGTCTCGAAGAACAGCTGTCCTGTGCTTGTGTTCCTCTTTGTTGTTGATTTGTTGGAGTCTTTTTGTTTGGTTTGTTTCTTGTTTGTTTTTGTTTAATCTTCAATTTGTTAAGAATTAAAACTTTTTCTTTGAAGATTTTCCTTTATTTTTATGGATTCATGTACTCAACCTTCTCCTGCTCGTGTTTCTCTTCCAAGGGAGATGTTTAGAGACAAATCAATATTAGAATATTCCTTTGAACTTTGGGGTCTGAGATGAGAAGAACTCTTGGTCTGATTACCCGTGGTTTTGCAAAATCAAAACCTGACCTGGGTTTTACCTGTTACTGATATTGATCTGTGGAAGTTTTTTGTTTTCCCCAGGCTGTGACCTGTAGTTTGTGAGCTGTTTCTGGTCTGGTAAAAGTTGTCCACACTGTTTCCTATCACTGTTTCCAGTTCATGTATCTATTACTAGTCAGGGGAAACATCCTGCTGTTACAACAACATTTGATCGTGATTTTTTTTCCCTTTCTCTACAAGAATTTTTATTGATAAATGTATTGTTTAACCTACCTACTTGGTATATATAATTTTTATGCCTTAAGTAGACCTCTTGAACTTTGCCTTTGATTGCTATGAAATGAGGTGTGAACTTTGAAGTGAGCCTGGAGGTGTGTGAAGGAGGAGTCACTGGTGATGAGCTTGATCCCTGCAGGGATACAGGAGGCATTTCTCCCATGGAAGGCCCTGCTGAGGTCAGTGTGAAAGGAGAGGTTTGTTGCAGCACATTAACTGCAGAGGGCAAGTTTGTACCACACTATTTTGAGGAGGCCCCTTCATGAAGCATCCTTTTTTTTTTTTTTTTTTTTTTTTTTTTTGATTTTTTTTATTAGAGAACTGGCAGAAAGTCTGTTTTGCCACTGACAAATAACTCAGAATTTTGCTGCTTGTGTCCCACTGGAGTTGCTTCAGCCCTCAAGTGCAAACCTCCATTTTGAAGAATCTGAGAATTATCTGTTAACAAAAATGTCATTGTGTGAAAAGGGATAAAGCTGCTTTCCATTACTAACTGATTTTTCACCCAAGAGTCAGTTCCCAGCTCAGTTTTGTCTTCCCCCGTGCCCCAGCTGAGAAGCGGAGTGGTGAGGAGGGCAGAGTGGAGGCAGGACCTGCAGCCCTTCCCCCCCCCACAGCATGGGTTGGGTGCCCTGCAGGAGCCAGAGAAGCACATGGCACTGATGAGCTCTTTTAGCTCTGATCTAAAGCTGAAATTTTAATTTTATCTACACCTACAAGGTCCTCGTGGTGCTGCAAGTGCCTTTCCAAAGCCCTCTGCCACCAGCCCAGTGTCCCAGCAGTATAACTCATGGCAGGTTTATTGCACAGACAGTCTGCCCATACTTTCAGGTTCTCTTATAGAAATGTGTCAGGTTTCAGCCCAGAATTGTTCTCTCTTTTGAGATCACATTATACATCTTGGAAAAGCTCCTCAGCAGCCCTTGGGATGAAGAGCTCTTGAATATACAGAAAAATGATTTTGCTGCCGCTTTACATGCTTGATCTCGTTTGCCTTTAAACCTTGATGCAACTTGGAGCTGCCTGAAAAGTGAGGGTTCAGGTTTTCCCATTAGTCTTCCTTCCTCACACACCTGTGCTCTGACTTTTTTTTCATGCAATTTTTCAGTAAAACATACACATAATTCTTGGCTTAATCAACAAGTGGAGTTAATGGCACTGAATGCATAAGTGGTGTTGCTGTGGGGAAAATAAAAAGCCGTTTGTAGCATCCAAAGGAGCTGGGTGAGGTGCCTTACCCTGTGCTGTTTGGGGGCCTCAGAGGTTCCACAGCGGACACAGCGGCTGGCAGTGAGCTCTTTGCAGATGAACTGGAGTATTTACTGCCCTGTGGTCACAGGTTTGTCATGATCCACTTTTATTTAGACTCAGAGTACAGAAAACCAGAGGAATGAATGTGCTGAGAACAGAAGTTGAAAAATATTTAAATGAATAATGAGTGTATAAAAAAACTGGTTTTGTCAACTTCCCAGGCAGCTAAAATATGAAATGGTCTAACATCTACATGTATTAAATGAGATTAAGAGCAGAGTTTGAAATAGAATCAGAACAGATTTCGGGCGATGAAAAGATTATGATGAATGAAAAACAAAGCCAAAGGTGCCAAGTAAATAAAATACCTTCAAAAAAACAGACAAAAATCTACATTGCTACGGACTCTCTGCCAGAGGATTTATCTTTGGCTGATTAATTGTATCCATTAATTACATGCAATGGTGGTAGAAAATGCACTGTGTTGTTTATTTTGAAGTTTAGCCCAACATCGGTAGGATTAAAGCAGCTGCAGGAGTTCAGGAGTAAATATCAGGGATGCAATCGGGTCCTTGGGAAGCTTTTTTTTTTAATCTCTGTTTATCCCAGTGTCTTACCTGGTGCAGGTGAGATGTGAGGACCTTGGAGAGCGGGGTATTAGCTGTAGTAGAGATCATCACAACCCCAGTTAGGAGCTAGGGTTTGCTGGTGGGGTTTGAGGAGTGTGATCCAGGGGGTAAATCATAATATTAATGGTCAATAGGCCTGGAATTCCTGACACTGTCACAGGCTGACCCTACTTCAGGCACATGGAGTAAGTCCCTGTGCCTCAGATCCCTCCTGTATCCCCTGGGTTGTGACACTTGTCCCCACAATAAACCTCAGGAATAGAGTCCAGGAGGTGGATTTACATTTGTGAGAGACAGCTGGGGAGGGAGGAAGGGGACTGATGGCACTGTTTTCCTTCACCTAATGAAGTCATTTTAAACAGCCAGAAAGATAAAGTGACCCTTGAGAGCTTTCACTGATTTTTAATAGGGCCATCAGACAGATGTAGGATGAGAGGAACCTGATAGGAGAGCCCCGAGTTGGAGCTGAGCCTGGATAGCTCAGAGTTTTCATTTGCTTAACCATCTTTTTTTTTGCATAAGTCTGTTTGCATTGCTGGTTTCCTGGCTGTGAAAGCCAACCCCATCCTTTAACAAGTCATGGTGGTCCCAGAGCTGCAAACTCTTGAGGTGCAGCTCCCCTTGCTCAGGGGTGTTGGCTGAGGTTGAGGGTATCTGAGTTCCACGCTGAGGTTTTGGACTGGGAGCACCAGGGGGTTTATTCCACATGAAGTGTCTGTTACACTGAAGTGTATGTTTATTCCATGTGAGGATTTGGGGGGGTGTGGGTTATTCTGCTGCCTTGGGGGCTGTGTCACAGGTGGGTGAAGGGCTGCAGGGAGCTCTGGTGCTGTCGCTTCTCCGGGTGGAGCAAGGCAGAGGTATCATTAGTGCTGGCAAGAGGTGAGACCTGAAAACAACGGCTGTGATTGTGTTGGAGGGGGTTGAGTTTTACTGTGTTGGGTTCCTCTCAGGGAGCCCTGATGGCAGGGGCTGGATGGAGCTATTACAGTTGTCAGGGGAGTGTAGTTCAAAAGTCTCTTGCTGCTGTGACAACTGAAGTGCTAAAGTAAAGGAGGGGGGTGGGGGGGGGGAAGGTAATGTGACTTCTGTAATAAATGTCTTTCTGACTAAATCCCTGAGTTGTCACAGGAGGTTTAAGATGCAGATATTCACTGAAAGGATGTGATAAAGGTCTCTTGCATCACACAGCAATCTGAGAAAGAACCCTTCTGCTTGTGTCTGGGAGCTGCAAGTACTGTCAAGAATCCCCTGCTTCTTTCCTGCCAGAGAAATTGCTTTCTTATCTGGGCAGTCTCAGTATTTTTTTGACATTCTGCTGAAATAAGTGGGACAGCCCTTTATCTGTTGTGCTACTCAAATGGGAGAGGCAGCGAGAGCTCTGGTGAGTTCCGTGTGGACAGAGCTGACAGCACTTGGGCAGGGCTCCAAGGCCACAGACCTTGAACAAGTGCCTTCCTCAGCACGGAGGAGGAGCAGAGGGCCTGGGACCCCCTCATGGCTTGGGTGGTCACACAGCTGGCAGTGCCTCTGACTGTAGTTCTTGGGTGACTGTACATGTATTCACTTGTGCGTATTTTGATTGTACATATATGTGTGTCTATATATATTTAAGGAGCAGGTGCATTGTAAGAAGCTGGAGCTAAATCTCTGCCAATATGATACCTTGCTGGCAGAGAATATTCTATTTCTGGACATTTCTTATGGTTGTTATGGCAACAGGCCTGCAGCGAGTGGTCCGTTTGGTGGGGCAGTGTGGGGATGGTGGTGTCCTCCCCGTGTCCCCTCCCGCTTCCCACGTCCTTCTGTCCACGGGGAACGTCGGGGTCAAACACGTGAGCCTCTGGTGTCAAGGCAGTTTTGGGCCTTTGGGCTCCTGTTGAACATCTGCCACGAGCTGTGTGTCAGTGGGGCTTATTTACATTCACACTTGAGGAACAGGAAATTGCAGTTTCTGTGCTCTCCTGGGATCCAGCTCCAGCTCCTTACCATGGCCTCTCCTTCCACCAGCAGGTCCAAGGTCTGCACTGATATTCCTCTGTGCTCCTGCCTCTCAACACTGGCCTCCTGCACACTACTGGGGTCCCTCCCAGGGATTTTCCTTGGAGAGCCCTTCCTTTATTTTCTCTTCCTTTGCACAGTTGTTTTCTACCACCCATCCCTCTGGGAGACACTGGCCCAAAATCCAATCACACCCACTCAGGTGCTGGCCCCGGGACCACCAGACCCACACCCATGAGTTCCTGCAGCTTTGGTGGGATCAACATTCCCTTGGAAGGAAGGGCTCAGCTGCCTCACAAACCCTTCGTGTGGAAGGGGGACAAGAGACTCTTCCATGCCCCTCATTATGCCAGGAAACATCCCTCTGAAGGCTGAGGGCGTTTCCCTGGAAAAATGGTCTCCCAAGGAAGCACGTGCAGTGTTTTGTGGCTGCCTTGCTGCTGGGATGGGTGGATTCTCGTTTTTATATGTTATTTTTGGTCATGTGCTCATTATGGATATTTTCTAGCTCATTTCTCTTGCTGATAGCTCCAGGTTCCATCCAGTCCCAGAGCCAGCTCACAGCAGCCCCAGGTTTGGATGCTGAGTGACTGCAGAGCTGGGCACAGAGATTTTCTTATACAAATTACTCTGAGGGAGGGAGAATTTGCTCTTGTAATGTGCTCAGAGGGGGAGAGAAAAGAGCAAATGAGATCAAATAAGGGATGCAGTGTCTCATCCATTTGATCCTGCCACAGACAGAGGCATTCTTAGGGTGAAATTCTCCCCTTTAGATCTTTTCTGTGCTGATTGCCAGGACTTGTGATCATGCTCTTCATGGGTGGTGGCTGTGTGTGCCAAAAACATCTTTAGTGTAATTACCCACTACTTCTGCCTTCATGCCAGAGGAATGCTGTGCCCGTTCTTTCTGCTCCACTGTTATCCCAAGGCCCTTGTGAGTGTTTAACTCAATGGGGAAGAAAAGATCAAAAATGGCATAGTAGTTCTGCCTGAGACTCGGGGATATCTGAGCTTCCTGTTGCTCTTCTTTCCAAAAACAGATCCATTGCCTGCTCCTCCCTTTCCTACTCCTCCTCTCCTCGGCTTGGCTGCTTTCCTCTTCCCTATTTTGGAATGAAGCTCAGGCTGAGTCAGAGGGAAGTTTGTCACATTCAGAGGAAAATAACTCACAACTGCCTGGGCCCAGAGCTGGATGCCGCTGGCTGAGAGGGCTCAGGAAGGAGCTGGGGAAGCTGGCACAGGGTGGAGAGCAGGGATGCTGTCGGGGAGAGCTGTCGGCACTCGGGTGTGCATCGCCCTTTGCTTCGTGTCTGAGGTTGAGTCAGCCCAAATTAGGTGGCACTGTTGTCATGGCACTCGTTAAATGCTGCTGCTTATTCGGCTTTGCATCGTGTTTTCCTGATGTTATCTATGCAACAGAGTTGTATTTCACTCGTTATCATTCCTTATGAGTAACTGCAGCCTAAAATGTCAGTTCTAGTCATTGCCCTTTATTTTACCAAGGTATCGCAAACTGTATGAACTTGTTCAATGACCTACAACAAAGTCCTGTAAACCAGGACATGAAAGCCATGAAGATCTGTGGTTAAACTTGCAGAATGTGATGGAGTTATCTAGGATGTCTAACAACACCCAGCATGGAGATCCTGGTCTTCCTTACCTTCTGCTGGAAGTTTTAAAACTCCCAAATTGTGTGAGTTCCCCAGGCTCTTCCTGGCGCTGCTGTGAATGGACACCCTGTAACTGCAGTGTGTGAGAGCAGCAGGCAAAGTGCCATGAACCCAGAAAAGCTTCCCAGCAAGGTTTGATCCAACTAGAGCTTTGACCTGTCCATGCCTTTGATGCCAGCCCAGGCTGCTCCAGAGCTCTGCCCTGGGAGCTGTGCCTCGGGCTGGCCCTGGAGAGCTCTCAGGTGGTCCAGGTGACGCCTGCCCAACGTGCTGCTGTGCTGAGCTGGTACAAACCTCCCCTGACCCAACTGCTCACTTGTGCATGGACAAACCCTTTGCTGTCACCTCTGCAATCTCTGCCTGTGCCCACCGTGCCCTCAGCCCAGGGGGTGCTGCCCGTGATGCTGCTGCACTGCTCAGGGAAACACAACTTACTCCATGGAGTAACCTTTGTGTAGCGCTAATTCTGCACAGCACGCTGTGACTGCATCCACTGGAGCTTTTTTTGAAAGATTATGACGTTTTCAAGCAGTTGTGTAAACACCAACAAACCGAGCTGTGTTTCTCTTCAATGTGTCCCCAGTTTGGAATTTCAAAGAATAGCTGTACTTGTAACCACACTGAGTCTCTATATATTCATTGAAAGAGAAATAGCTTCATAAATATTGGATTGAGCTGCTACCTGCAGTACACTGTGTACATGATGGTGATCTAGAAATAAACTGATAGAAATTAGGTGATTATCACTGGTGGTATGCATGAGAATTTCAGGGCAGATAAATAATGAATAGAAATGTCACTCAGCTTCAAACCTTATTACAGTCTCCTCATTATTGTATTGACTCAGTAAGAGGCAAGAGCTCTGTGAGGGAAGAAAATGGAAAACTAAAGACAATCAAAGGACTTCAGAAAGAGCCTAAACTCCCCAGTCACACCAATTTAGGGATGGAGAGCGCAGGAGGGGAATAGCAGCGCTTAAGAGGTTCTTTAGCAATGTTATCACAGCACTTGAATTTATGTGGTTTGAAGTCAGGTCTGTAAGTTGTCACTGGCTCTGCTGGTTAAGGACCAGATCTCAGACCACAGCACGTGCACCAGGGTGTCTGTGGATGCTGAAGGTTTCAGGGCTGCCTCTACTGACCTTTGTTCTTCTCCCATTTTGCACAAAACCTGGGATTTCCGAAGGGTGCAGCTGCTGTGGGCCTGTGCCTGGTCAGTGCACAATTCCTTAGTGTGCCTGCTCTAGGAAACTAAAAGCACAGGGGAGTTGACTGTTTATTAATTATAATACTGCTGTAGCTAACATTGCATTTGAGACCAAGTTCACTAAATAGTTAATACAGGAAATGAGAAAGGGGAAACAGGTGTTCAAAGGAGAAAGGTGTTTTTGTTTAAGCATCAGGAATGAGATGGGCAGTGGGAAGTGGTTCCCTCTGCTGTGGCAGCTGCTGAGGGCAGGTTGATGCCACCACATCTGAAAACCAGGGCGGGAGGGGTGAGACAAGAAGAGGAATAGCATGGGATGGGCCAGGTTAGTGCCAGGGAAGTATGAAGTATAAATTGATGGACTTTAGAATTGCTGAATTAACAGCTTTAAGAACAGAAGGTCTTTCTCACTTGCAGAAACTTGCCCTCCTACCAAAACCTGCCTTGCTCTTCCTCTGGCAGTGGTGCCCAGCTCCTGAGGAGGTGGCCCATGGCCGTTATCCCATGGGATTGCTCCTTGGAAGGTCAGGGCTGGTGTGCTGCATAACAGCCAGCCAGTCACTTAAGTCATCACTGCTGCCTGTTCTGGGCGATGAGACTAAAGCCTGGCTGTGTTTGTGTATCAGAGCACAGTATGAATTTAGTTCTGGTTTCTGTGAGTTTGGGGTTAGGCCCTGGGTGAGGGGGTGCCACTGGGGACAGCAAAGTGCCTTTCTCAGTGTCTGGGGGCCACGAGTGGGGTCGGACTCACGAGCATCCTTTTCAGTGTCGCTGTTTGCCTTGACCTCCCTCCCTCCTGCCTGTGCCCAATTTTGAAGTTCCATTAGTCAGACACTGATAAAAATGCTGAGCTCTGTATCTCTCTGCTGTCAGGTAATGGGTTTTCACTATCTCCCTGTCCTTCCTCTGCTGATTTCTGACTCTGGTTTATCCAGCTATTCACTTTATTTTCCCAGCTCTTGCATCAGTGGGAGAAAATGAGGACAGCAATTGTGCATTGCCATTATTTGTCTAAAAATCCATTTTATAACCTGAAAAACCCCTGGAACTAGATATTTTCCTGTGAAGTGCGTTTGTCCTTTGGAAACCCCCCTCCATTTCCAAAGGCATGTCTCCTCTGTCTGTCTGTGCCCAAGTTAAAGTGAGGACAGGAACAGTGTTGAGCACCTTTATTTGTGTTGCTTATGCTCAGTTATTCCCAGTGGGCTGGAGGTAAAAGGCTCTGACTGATGCTTTAAATTTCACTGAGGTCTTGTTGCAGCTGCCTGGGTTCACTTGGGGTCAAACAATACAAATAACTTTCTCCTGTTCTTTTATATAAAATGACTGCTCTTATGAAGAAACAAATATTTCCTTTTGGGGAAAAAAAGTCTTCTGTTTTTTTGTGGTCAAGACTTTTTCAGTCAGTGCTGACATGTGTCACTGCTGTCACAGCCTGAGTGAGCCCTAATTACCAGAGTTCAGTTGGCTGGTTTTGTTGCTTTCTGAAACAGAGAAAAACAGACTGAAAACAAGCCCTCTCACTCTGTGGGCTGCCTTACAGCAAGTTTTAGTTATAGAAGTACTGGAAATTCAAGGAGTGAAAGTGGCTTTTTTGGCCTCCATCATAAATTAAATATGAGTATAATTGCACTATTCTTTCAGTGTAACCAGATTCTCACAAAGTTGCTGGGCTTGTTTATGAATAAAGGGCAAATAAAAGTTTCCATCATATTGGAAATGCAACATCTAAACCGTCCCGTCTCCAAAGTCAGTGTGTCCATTTTACCTGTGTAGAAAATCCAGTGTGGCCCTGGCAAGTGGCAGATCTGTGGGGGGGGACAGGTGGCTGTTTTTGCACAGAGCATCAATCTTAACGTGGGAAAATTCCAGTGTGAACCAATTCTGTCTAGTTAATATTCTTCCATGTTTTCCTGCAGAAAAAGGTTATTCTCGATGTTCTCGCATTTAGACTTTAATAGTGATGCTATTTTAGCACCTGGGGATTGAATAGTGTGACTTTAAATACCTCAGAAAATTTGATCAGGTTTGCCTGTCATCTTGTGCAGAAACTCTCAGATGCAGTGGAGCAGCAGCATCAGCAAATCATCATGTTTAGAGAGATCCCTGTATTAAAAGTACTGCCTTTTAGGGCAAGACTCTTTAGACAAAATAAGGGATTTTATACTTCTAATATTGTACCAGAGATCTTTTTGCTGGTTTGTTCCCTTGAAGAGACTCTCTTTGTGCAGGAAAACACCAGCAAGGGCTGGAGAGCAGGGCGGGTGGGTGACAGCGAGCCCCAGCTCACATACCTGAGCCCAGCGCAGCTCTGCTCGGTGTTTCCCAAGCTCGGGTGTGATTTGCAGGTGTTGGACAACGTCTTTACCAGTGCATCAAAGTGTGTGTGGCAATACAGAGGTGCAAGTTGCAGAAAACTGGCCTTGTAAATGTATATGGCAGCTGATTCTTGAGCTGTTACCTCTTAAACTTCACCCCTTTCGTGCTGTAGAAGTGCTTTTAGTTTGGCCTTTCCTGCCTGCCCCAGGTGGGATTTTAAAGTAAATGTCAGTGCCCAGGGATGGTGTGGTGCTGTGTCCATCCCCTCCTGCAACAGGCTGAGCCTTTCAACTCACGTTGTCATTCCCAGGCTGGGGCAGTGAGATCAAATCCCTGCAATGAGACAAACATGAAAGGGAAATATTTATTTTCTTCTTTTTTCTGGAATCCATGCACACTGGAAACACTCACCCTTTTTCTCTTCACAATGACAGGTGTTCTGACAGTCAAGAACTTTTCCCGTCTCTCATCATATTGAACAGCTTATATTTCATTCTTGTTTTGGTTTGATTTATTTGGGGGTTTTTTTCTGTCTAGAAAATTCCATTTATAGAGTGACTGGCAGGATTTTGCTTCCACTTCTCATGATCCAGCTGAGCTGATGGCAAATTCATAAATCTTAATGCACACCGAGAGGATACAGAACAAGGTGCTTGTAATGGGTTCTTGGTATCTCTTAACCCAAAGGAAACCTTGTTGATAAATCCTGATTTTGTGTGAATTAGGGGAGAGAAGTGCATCCCTTGTCAGGGAAAGTGGCAGAAAATCAAAGCTTCTTGCTGCTGTTCAGAGCCAACATCTTAATGGGGGATCTCATATTGCAATTTCTGCTCACACATGTGATCATCTTTATTCCCATGGAGCATCTGATGGAAGCAAGAGTTGCTGTAATTGGATTCTCTTACCCTTCCTGTTACTGGTCCTGAATTTAATTGAAATTCTGGTCTTTTTTATAATTATTGAGAAATCATCCTTTTTTTTTTTTCCCCCCTTATTGCTGCTCCTAATGTGAACACAATGTTCTTCGTTTAAAAATTGAATTAAAAGAAAATCTTTCTGGAGCATGTCTGAGTTAATCAGTTAAAACTACCATTTCAAGCTGAGCAGAAGAAAACACTCTGGTGTTTAAGGGTAAAGCTATGTCCAGCACTGAAGAATTCAGCAACTTAAAGATTCTTAGTCAAGTGGCTGAATAAAGGGAAAGAAGATATTCGGGGGGTTGGAATTAGATGAGCTTTTTAAGGTCCCTTCCAACCATAACCATTCTAGGACTCTCTGACCTCAGAAATACTAGATGTCTAATGGCAAGGACCTCTAAACATTAAATTTAATTCCTGTTTTGCTGTGCTTCTGATTTCAAACTGAAGAGTCAGAGGCAGGACTGTCTCTGCCAATTGATGGGGGGGACAGCAAGTTGGGGTTGTGGAACATCATGGGAATCTTTCATGTTCCGTGTGTTGCTGTAAACACACTGGGAAGGAAGAGGGTATGGGCATGGTTAGAGGGGAGAGGTGAGGAAACGAGGATAAGAGAGAAAGGGTTTCAACCTTTTCCCCCGAAGTTTTTAGGTGCTTTTTGCAGTGCTTGGGGAGGGGATGGCAGGGCCCCCCAGCCACCTGTCCCTGGGCTGACAGAAGTGCCACCCTGCCCCTGAATTATCCCACCCACTAACGGGGCACTAATCCCCCCTCTGTGCCCTCCAGCCAGGGAATTCCACGGGCCCTGCGATGGAGCAAAGCGTGTAATCGAGTTATGCCCGATGGAAATGCAAATCCTGGTAACGACCAGGAGCTGCCCAGCAGGGCTGTGCTGCAGCAACACGGACACGGCTCAGGGTGCCCTGCAGCGCTGGCTGGGGGACTTGGAGTTCTGGGGGAAGAGAGGGAATTTCGGGAGGTGGCTGGGAAGGAGAAACAGCCCCGACACAAAGGCTGCAAGACCCACTCTTGGGCTGTTAATGCAATGACATATAACTGGAGCCCAAAAGGCGCTGTGGGTCGATGCTCCGGGCTGTCTGTGCTGTGAGTGGGAAGGGATGAGTGATGAGGAGCTGCTGGGATTCGCTCCACGGAGCACAGCCTTCATCTGCAGTGGGGCAGCAGCGGTGACAGTGCTTTTTAAAAGGCCAGGGATCAGGACACACAGCAACCAGCTGCTTTCCAAGCCGAGAAAAGCCACAGTCAGGGTGTGAGTCTTATTATTTTAACATTTTCATTCTTTTGCAGTCTCTTGTTCCTCATTTTGCTGCTCTTCTACTTCTTCTAACTTGATTAAATGATTGGATTAAACAGGCCATGATTTTTAAAGCCTTCACTTTATTCTGAGGATTCTTCTGCATTACAGAATTTGGAACAGAAAAACCCCCAAACACACTGGCCTGTTAGGAACAGGAATTATGGTATTACTGATGACAGAAAATTGAATGCTGCTACTTTTATCCTGGTGGAGCTCCTTCTGTGTCACCCTCTGTGATGTGCTTTGAAAATATTGACAGTATTCCTCTAAAACAGCTAAAATGCTCCCCGTTTTCCTGACATGGAGGTCCTTGGCCAAGGCCCCGAGTCAGCCAGGCAAAGGACCACTGCAATCCTCTTTTCTCAACCTGTAGTTCTAACCCATTTTTCCATGTGCTCTGCCTGCCTCTTCTCAACACCATAACTCAAGGTCTCTGCTTCTAAAATGCAGCTTTTTGTGGCTTTCTGTAGATATATTTTAATTAGTACCTTTTTTCCTTCTCAGTAAAGGGCCAGATGTCTTTTTTCATGCTTTTGAGTACTTCTGAATTCAGCAGGCTGTTGGGAAGCAGAGGCAGCATTACCCTGATGTTAAATTCTGCTCATCCTCCTGGATGATTTGGCATCTTTTCTGCCAAAAAAGAAGCCTGTTGTTCCTCCTCAGCTGGTGCCTGTGTGTGTTTGTGTGCAGCCAGCTCAGGCAGTCAGGGAGCTCCAGAGGGCACTGACTCCTGTGCTCTGGAGAAAAGGGAATTCTTTGGCACCTCGGGCTTTGGGCTGAAGTGGTATTTGAGTGGTTTGCTCACGAAACCCTTGCTGGTTTGATGGTTGTACAGAGGCGAGCAAGGAAGAGCAGATGAGATGAGATGAGGGACTGTGTGAATTCCTGGCCTGCAAAAAGCAAGCCTTGTCCGTAGGGAGTTTCTGCCACACTCCACATCCCCCTGTAGCCTGGGAAGGTCCATCAATGCCTTAGGGAAGTGCTTGTCATGGCAGGATTGCTTCCTAAGACTCTCATTCTTCTCTTCTTGTTGCCTATCTGGGACATTCCTGGCTTTAGACTGAAATGGATCCTGTCCCTTAGAGCACTGATGTATTTGGTATTTTTCCTCATTCACTTTGAAGATGAAACCCAAAATTTGCATTTAAGGGCAATCATTGTGAGAACTTATGACGTGGGTAAAAGTTGGGGGGTTGTATTTATATATTCATAAAACTGTTGGGAAACAGGCAATACTACTCCAATGGCATCTCTGTCCCATCTTCCTATAGGATTTGCTCCCTTTTCTACCAAAAAAGAAGCTGCTTTTGGCTCCTCAGGTTGTGACGGTGTATTTGTACACAGCTGGGTTATATATATATATTTGTACTTATTTTTAATCTACTTTGATATATTAATATATGTGACATAATTATTTTTAATATGTATTTGTAGCACTGGAAACTTGCCTTCCTTTCATGCACACACTCCATTTGGAGGACATTTCACTGTTTCCCTTAGAAGACATCCCTTCACCTCTTATGCTTTTCCTCACTTCTAAATGAAGTCCTGTCTGCTGGTGCTTGGAAATGTACTGCGAATTCCTCACTAGGTGCTATGCCATTCATTATTTTTTGCTCTTTAAGCTGCTGTGCAGACAGGGCAATACTTTCCTCACCTCCTGTGCCACACAAGGAGACACTGAAGTCACTCAAGTGATGGGTCAAAAGCCAAAGAAGGAGTCTGGCTGAAATGTTTGTGCCCAGAGCTCCCAGAGGGATCAGAGCCCTTGTTCCCCTGCTTGTTGCTGAACTCACACCAAGAGGTGCAGCAGAACTTCACGTGGAAGTGCCAGTGGGAAGTTGCATTGCTCCTGTAATTCTTGGGTATCATATTAAAGGGTCAGAGAATTAAGTGCTTAGTCAGGAAAAGTCCCCATTTCCTGGAATTTTGCCCAAAGAACAGACTGAGAGGGCCACGGGGCAGGGTTTGGCAGCATGTTGGATTTTTATTGGAGACATGAATGTGACACAGTGGGAGCTGAGCTGGATCCCTGTGCAGCATGCAAATGCCATTCAGCAGGGGAACAGAAAGCCACAGCAGTGACTAATCGGAAACATCCTGCCCAGTGGCCCTGTGGTGCCCCGTGGAGTGGAACTGGTGCTGGCACATAATGGCTGTGATGAATATTGTATTTAATATTTCACTTGCTGAGCTTTTCAGGAATTCACTTCCTGCCCTGGGAGTCAACAGTCTGTACAGGGATGATGATGATGATGATGCAAATGAAGCATCAGCAGATCTATACTGATTTATCCAGTTCTGTTGGGCAGATGGAACTTAAACAGACTCCTCTGAATTAATAAGACATGTATCAACAACCTTTGGGTCTTCTTAGGTTTATAGCCCACACTGGAGTGTAGAGCCGCAGTGGGAATTGTTTATAGTGCTGAAGATGCAGAAATCAGCAATGCTGCACTTCATCCTACACCCTCCCTAGACTGGAGTCTTTTTGGCATATGACTCATTCAGGAGCCCTCCACATTCAATCTCCTTTGATCTTTTTTTTTTTTTTGTTGTTGTTGTTGTTTTATATCTTCTAATTGTAAATCCAACTTCCAGCTCTGAATTACGTGGCTACTTTCTCATCTGCTCCTTGCTCAGGTGAAATTGCTGTTGCTGAATCTGGGCTCCCAAGTGAGTGACCTCTCCTGGAGGGTGGCTCAGACTCCTGTCACTGCTGAACTTCATTATATCGATTGTCACCTGGACAGGATCCAGTCAGCTCTTGTAGTGCTTGTTATTGGTGCTGTTTGGCTTCAGATTACATGGCATTTGAAAACTGGGAAGCACGGCCAGTTAAAAAGAATTCCAGTTTTTAAATAAAACAAAATATCTCATGAGACCCAAACCCCCAGGGGGCTCCTCATGCATTTCCTGGGTGCTCTGAGTGCCTTCACTTGCTTCCATCTCATTTCTTTTAAATGCTCTCTTGGGATTTTAGGTGCAGAATTATTCATCCAAGAATTATGTACATGCTGATCTATTTTGTCCCATTCAATTGCCAACACTAATGACTAGCTGTTCCCTTGCCTTGCTCAGGAGGTAATTCTCTCTCATCCCCTGCCCCAGGGAGTCTGATGTTCAAAGGTGTTTCTCAGACCGTGTCTCAGGTGCTGAATTGTGAAGGCAGGTGTGCAGGTACTGCCTGAAATGTGCATGCCCAGGGTGCATTTTGGGGCCCCGGGACTGAGCTGGGGCTGTGCAGGGGGACTGTGTGTTCACTGCTCCCTCAGCTCCCCCAGCACCGTCCAGGCACAGGCTGGCCCAGCTGAGCTGGGGCTCAGTTCCCTCTACAGCCTGTGCAGAGGAGTTAAGTCTCCACAGGGCCATCCATCTTCCTGTCTCGGGAAAAGATGAATTACCCTTTGAAGGTGCTGATTTTCCTTTCTGGAATGCAGAGGGAGCTCAGGCTCACTGCCAGCCTGGGATGAGATGTCTGACTTGACGGCAAGATGTAGCCAGGCCTTCATTCCTTGAAGCTGAGGCTCCTCTAAAAAATGCTCAAACCACGTTACTCTTCAGCTGTGAGGGATGGAGTGAAAAGAGAGAAGGGGGGGGCGGGGAAAAACAACCAACCAAACTCAAAGCCCCAACATGTGCATGAGTCAAATCAGGCTTGTGCTTCAGTGCAGAAAGCTAATGGTCTGTAAGATGAAAAGCCTGCCTGGGGCTGGCAGTTCAGTGTGTGTTGATGGGTATAAAGTGCTCACAGGTTCTGTGAGGTGGTCTGGGCAAACTGGCGAACAAGCTTCCAACAATGAAATGAATTGTTTCCCATTTTGGAAACCCTATTTTTCACTGCTGAATCTGATCATATGATAGAGAAGATATATTTTTGAGGGGATTTTTGAAGCCTGTACATCTGAGTGTAGAGAATACCTCCATCTTTCTGCTTCTGAGAGACTTCCAACAGCCGAGAATTTAATTTGGTATAATCCCCTGTGTCCTCTGGGGAGCAGCTGGAACTGAGCATTCCTGGCTGAAAGGGGTTGCGGATGAGGTAAGGACTGGGCCACCCTGGTCCTCAGCAGGGTGTCCCTGCTCCCAGGCCCCGGCTGGCTGTGCTAGGGCCAGGCAGGAGCCCCTCGCTCCCTGCCCATCTGTCCCTGCCCGAGCAGCCCGAGGGAAGGCTGGGAAGGACAGCCCTGGTGTGTGCTGGTGCTGTGGCAGTGAGCCCAGACCTTACCAAAACCTTTGAGCACGCACAAGCCCCTTCCTAATTTACAAGTTCTTTTGTCAGAAAATCATGGCTCTTAGGAAAGGTCACTCTCGGAACTTCACAGGTTGTGGTTAATCCTGTTCTGAGCAGCATCCAGCAGTTTTCTCTCCCCTTGAGGCACCGGCGTGACCGAGGGAGGGGAAGGGGAGCGGTGAGACACACAAACAGCTCTTTCTTTTCACATCAAGTGTTGCTCAAAGTGCTTCCTCTAAGCCGTCACCACCAGTGACCCTAAAGCCTCGGCTCCTGGGAGCGGCCCTGCACGATCCTTCCTGCCCTTTTTTTGGGAGGGGGTTCCTGGCCGTGGCAGCCCAGGGAGGAGGGCAGGGGCTGGGCGGGACTCGAGCTCGGCTTGGGGCTGCTGGGTTTTAGGCTCAGTCTCAAATATGAGGGATCAGAAAAATGGCAGCCAATATACAAAACTGGTTCTTGCCAGAGCACAGGCTGTAACTCGGTGTGATCCAACACTCTCCAGGGGCTGGGTTTGAATAAAATAAGAACTGATGACTCATCCCTTCATCTTAAACTCCACATGAACCTAAGCACGGAATTAAAACATGAGTAGATTTTCTCCCTATTTTAATTATTTCCACATTTCTCTGTAGCCCTGATTCCTACTCAGGCTCAAAGTGGAGATTCTCTTAACACAGCAAAGCCTGTGCTCCCAATGCATCTGGAAGCAGAGAATTCATAGAACTCGATAAAGTGTGGTCCCAGCAGGGTTCTGTGGGTTCTGGGGTCTGTTTTCCTCTTCCACTGTATGAAATGTTTAATCCTAGAAGTGATGAAAAGTGGTTTTTTATAAGGACTGGGGTCATTTAGTGCCCCTGCTCTTAACAAAAAAAGGAAATGTATTTATTTCAATATGCCATGAGTGACGTGGCAGTGGAAAGGCAGCTGGAGGGACCTCCAGCAGCACGTACAGGGATGAACTGTGAGTGCTCCAAAGCACAGCTCCCACCTCAGCCATGCCCAGCAATTCCATCCTGTAATTAACCTACACCAATCCTGAGACCTGCCTGAAAAACAGGGGGATTTGAAGTCCAAGCTTTTCAGACGTGCCTGCATTTCTGTGGGTTTGAAATCTCCATCCTCACAACTCAAGTTTGTCGCTGGGTTGAGATCCCTGTGAAAAGTGCAGTTCTAGACCGGTGCAGGTTATTGTTGCTTTGGAAAGGCAAAGCCACCATGAGCCACTCTGCAGAAAAGCAGGATGGAAACTCCAGGCACTGGAGAAGTTTCTGGCAGTGTTTGTTGTGAGCTGTGATAGGAGCACATTGCATGGTGCACAGGAACAGGTCTGTCTGAGACCAGATTTTGTGTAGAAGGTTACCAGAAATGTTATGTCACTTTAAGTTTGATTTAGCAAAGCAATAAAGTACTGCATTAGGGATAGTTTATGATTCCAAATCAAAGATGTAATGCGTCAGTGCCAACGTAGAGTAGATTTATCATGGAATTTCTTGCAGTGTTGTGTTGGAAGGAAATTTTTAAACTTTCTCTACATCTTCTTTGACCTGGGTGCTCTTCCATTTACCTGGAAGTCTAGTGATGGTCTTACTGATTACATTTGTCATTTTGGTGGTCAAATTACACTTTTCAAATTGTGTTGCACTTTGGGGTTCTTTTTATTTTGGGAAATGTTGATGGAGGCAAGTAAAAAATATTTCCTTACTGATTTCTGTTGATATTTTACAGGCTTAATTGCTTTCTGTTTCAATGGGGCTTCCAAACCTGCTTGAGATTGACAAGTTGTGTTTGTCACTGATTTTGTAGTTAAAATGGATAAAAGGAGCTACGAAAACCATGTAGATTATTATATCTGATGTTATTAGAAGCTGATCAGGATTTGCCCATCACTTTTAATAATGTATTGCTGCAAAAATCCAATCCCATCTCAAGAGTTATTCAAGCAATATTTCTCCTGATTTCATCAACTCTGTTTTCCTGATGAGTTCTGATTAAGGGACTTGGGGATTAACTGCAGTGATTGCAGGAGGGGAAGTGTTACACAAGTCCTGTGTGTTTTCTGGCCCCCTCTCTCTCCTACCTTGATAGGCTGTGCGTGTGTTAGTGCTGCAGCTGGGATTGATCTCTCATAATGCTTTGAATTAAATGAGGTTTCTGTGAATGGGAGCCATCCATGCAATTGCTGAGTACGGTGTACTCTCCTTCTGAGGGTGATTAGTCTAAAAGCACAGCTTCACTGGCTGCCATTCTGGACTTCTTTCCTTTGCCTGTGGTACTTGGACTCTGAACATCCTCCTGTCCTAAATTCCCACCTCCATGATGTCCCGGATAGGGATTGAGTTGTGCCCAATGACCATTGGTGCTAATTGACATCTCTTGCCTTTCTCCACACACTTCCATGCCCCTTCCATTATGGACATGCCACAGGGTGCAGCCACACCCTTCTCTAGGCAGTTCTTTCATCCCCAAACTGCTCTGGCCCTGCTGCTTTTCTGTTTAACTTGTGATTTTTTTGCCTGCATACCCTACTCTGCTGTAAGATTTATACCAGAACCTTCCCCTCTGCAATTCCCTTCCATTGAAATGCCTTCCTGGCACTGCTTCTGAGCCCAGATCTCATCTGAAAATCTCTTTTATTACCTGTTTAATTTCCTTTTTTTCCTTTCTCCCTTTCACCCTCTTTTGCTGCCATTATTTGCTGACTTTGTAACTGTGTTATTTAAGAGTGAAGAACATTTCAGGTAGGGTTTTATGACAGGCGTTCCTTGGCATGCCTATGGAAAAAAAAGCAACTTCCAAACAAGATCTGTATTTGATATGGCATAGCAAATATTACACTGCATCTAGATTTAAATTAAGGCTATGAACATCAAAATGAACAAGAGCCAGAAAGTGCTGGAGGGAAAGAATGGAAGCCCAGGCATTGAGAGGAAAGTGCAAAGTTTATAATGAGAGCAAAACTTTATCCCTGTGAACATATTTGTTATTTCTCCTCTGGCATTGCCTAATTTAATAAAATCTCAGAGAACTTTCAGCCCTGCACAACTCCTGATTTTTAATGAAAAATGATGAAAGAGATCAGAGATCTGTGCTTGCAATCTCTTTCATAAAGTGAACATTTTCTATACATCAGAAACTGTGCCTGCATAAAAATGCCTGTGAAAGGTGATTTTTAAAGAAATCCCCGTAATGTTTATTCTTGTTTTATTGGTTGCTAAATCTAATACTCCCTGTATGCTCTGGGAATCATGTTTACACTGGAAAACAGAGGTTGTCAAGGCATCTGTCTTCATTTTCTGACTACTATTGACTTGCTGTTGCCCTGTGGGAAGAGCACAGTACCTGTGTGTGAGTGGTTTGTGTCCGTGGACTGAGATGCTGCTCGGGTATCACACGGGGTGCTCAGGCACCTTGAGCTGCACAAAGCTCCTGGTGTCTCTTTAAATGCCTCTTGGCTTGAAGAAGACAGGGAAGCCAGACTGGGGGGTAGAAAGGTGTATAAACACATTTCCCTCACTTGTGGGTTGTGAACAGCAGTGTTTGTTTAGTCCTCAGTGCCCTCTTGGTGGCTCTTGGTGATGCCCCTGGGAAGAGCCCTGCCTGTTCCTACTGAAACTTCCCTACTGCACTCTGGGCTCCAGGGAGCCCCCAAATACCTCCTTCCCTTCCCCCTCTTGGGGCTGTGAGCTGTCCCTGTGCCCTGACACACATCACAGCTACTGCAGCAAGGCTTTGCCTCAGCTGGTGTGCAGCAGGTCTGTCCACCTGTGCTGAAAAGCCCCAGAGACACTGCCCTGAAATGGGCAGAAAGGGGCCTTTCCCTGCTCCCCACTCCCAGTCCTGGCACATCCCAAAGGATGCTGCAATGGGAAGGGGGCTGTTTCCTGACAGCTTCCTAATGTGTGCAGCAAATCTCTGCCTTGGATGTCTTACTGTGGTTGGAGACTTAAAAATACATGTTGAGTCAACTGATCCGAGCGTAGGCTGAGCTCCTGAGTCTCCGTGAGATGCTGCTCTGCACAGGCATTCAGGCTTGGCTGTTTGGGGGGGCTTCCTCAGCTCCTGGAGGGTCCTGCAAGAAGAAAGGATTCATTGGGAAGTGTGACCTCCCAGATGAACCATCTCCAGGAACGTGCCTCTGCTGTCTGTACCCAGAGTGCCTGGAATGCTGGGGGTGAGCTCTGTTGGAGGCTTTGATTTCATCGCCTTCTGTGGAGAAGGACGCTTCGATGTTTTAGTAATAACAAAATAGGTATCAGAGACCCTGTTTTATCTCTCCTCCAGTAACTAGGAGAGTGTGTGTATCCTCGCCAGCATGGTGATTCCTGGAGCAGGGTGTTATTCCAAGGGAGGAGGTTCAAACCTCCCATCATTCCCACTCTCTGGTATCATGACTGGCCATCAAGTTTAATGGAAGTGCTTGGCACATCCTAAATAAAACATTAGAGCTCAAGGCTGAGAGGCAGAAGCACAGAAGTGATGTACGAAAATGCTGGTTGCCAGTTGCCATGTTCCAGGTGTGACTCCTGGGGATGCTGCCTGGGAACCATTTAAATCCAGCTGTAACAGGCAGAAACAGAATGACACAGTTTATTAAGCCAGAAGCAAATGTAAATGATGAAAGGCTGCTGTGTAAAACTGCATTAAACATATGTCCCATTACATGATGCAAAGCACATTATGTAGCTGCTTTAACATAATGCTCCTTCCATTCATCTAATTCCTTGGTGATTTAAATTTCTATATTTTATGAGATAGGAAAATAATAAAATATTAATTGCACTGGTGTGCACTAACATTCTGTTATCTATATAAAAATAAGAGAGTAATGTCACTGGGAGGGATGTAGACCTCTAAATATGTATTGTCATGAAAGGGTGATGCTATTAACACGGGCACGTGAGAAATGCTCAGTCTCCATTGGTTTGCAGCAGAGTAGTTTCACTCTCCTGGCGTTTAAGAATTATTGAAAATATTTTGCACATAGGATTCATCCCTCCTGATAGAGGAATTTAAAGGCACTTCACAACTTTCTGGGCCTCCACTGGTGTTGCCTGAAGGGCATGGCTCCGCTGTGTTCCCCAAACCTTGCTCTCCTAAAGATAGGGGAGACCTGACTCCAAACTGTCAGATTGTGTCAAAGTTTAATTCCCGGCTCTGAATGCGGGATATCATTCCAATGTGCAGGGGCACCCCTGCAGTGCCCGTGGGCCTGGGTAGGGTGGCATCCATCCTTCTGGCTTGCCATGAGGGGCACGGGGGCTGCTGTAGCTGTCCCTGCTGTCCCTGCGTGCTGCTGCAGGGGCACTGCCACTGCTGCCCTACACCCCCTTTGCCGTGCCAGCCAAGTCCACCTATTGCAGCATCAGAGGAAGAGAAGCCTCCCAGAGCTGGAGGGAAACAGTTTGTAGGTGGGTTTGTTCCGACTTGCTGTTTAAAAATGGACTGGGGAAGGAAATTGACTTCCCGGCCTGAAAAAAATGTCTTTGCTGTGGCTTAAAACGGTTTGAGCTGTACTGGAGGTGAGGAGGAAATCCCTGCCCAGCTCCCAGGGAAGGCACCCCTGCCCCTCCCAGAGCACAGGCACTCCTCAGACTGATGCAGAGATCTGTGTCCAGACAGCCCTGGCCAGCAGTGCAAACGTTTCCCGCTCCCTGTATTCTCTGACAATCCTCCCGGGGTCTGAAATGTTCACAGGCGATACCTTTTTAAAAATTGATACACTACTCTGTTTTTTTTGAGAAATAGGCACTTTCTGAGGGCTGGGGTTTTTCCCAAATAGACTGAAGACAATCAGATTCTGTTGGCATGCCAGAGGAGAGAGACTCATTTTGAAGAAAGATATATTATTTGTGCAGTGAAAAGTATTCCCATTTATTCCACACTATTTATGGTACTCTCATATCCTGGTTCTTGTTAGTGTGCATTCAGTGGAAACCGTCAGCCAGTTCCAGTGATAAACTACTGATTTCCAAACATACCCAGTGCACAGCAAAAGCTGCATAAAACATAACTCACAACACCAATTAAAAATATTTACAGTGCTATACTTCCTATGCAAAGTTTGAACATAACCTTTTCATCTTTTTAGAGCTCTGTTTTGCATAGATTCTATTACAGTTTGCAGTTCACAAAGGTGGGGAATAGCAATGTTGTCCAGAGGGGATTTGGAGGTGTCCCAGTTCACCACGGTTCATTGTCCAAAACACGGTCCTTGCAGCTCGGGTTTTAAACCAAGGCTGTTTCCTCAAGGGTGGGGAGAGGGGGTCTCTTCTCTCAAGTATTCCCCTCTCTGCCAAGGAGAAGGTGCTGTCAGCCACGTGAGAATCCTGACCTGTGTAGAAAGGTTTAGAACAAGGCCAGTCAATGAGATTTTGGATTCACACACCCTTGCATTTGAGGAGGAGTTCTTAAAGATTTCAGTCCAGACTGTCAGAAACATTTCCAAGAACTGCTAACCTGAAGAGGTTTTTGCACCCTTGGATGATACAAATCATAGCAGAAATTTCCTAGGAGTTTTAGCAACAGCTGAAGGAACCTAAAGGCAATGCTGCTTACAACCTTTTGGCTACATCTGGATCAGACTTGGAGAATAAACTTCCTTTCACTTTAATCCCCTTACGTTTTATGGTTGCAAATCCTAATCCTTTAGAAATTGTCTTCCTCTCAGAAGTGATTGCACTTTAACTCGGTGCAGAACACCAGCTTGTCCGTCCGTCAGCTGGTCCCTCTCGCTCTGCCAGTCACACGCGTGGGGATCTCCTCCCTGGCTGTGCAGAACCTCTCCTGGCACCTGCCTCCTTTGGCTTCATGGACAGGGGTACCAGCTCAGGGGCAATCCTGCTGCCTCGGTGACTTCTTGGCTCTCTTTGCCCATGAGATGGGAAAAGGGTTCCAGGAGATGTTACTTACTCTTGAAGAAATTTTCAGAAGCTGATTTTGCTCAGCTCCTCTTTCAGGGAGTATTTTTATGCACCTCCCATTATAGCCATTAGACTTGTGTGGCTGTTCAACCCCTACATGCTCCACATTTGTGTTTTCCTCCTACCTTTTTAAAAATAGATATTTCAGCGTTCCACAGCATCACATTTGTTGCTGTGGAGACGATTGTGATGTTGCCAATGGAGATATGATTATAATGACAACCTCTGAAGAAGGACAGGAACATGAAGCCTGTGGCTTCATTTCTCTCCTGCCCCTTTCCCAATAACCCTGCTCTGCTATTCCCTCTTCCCCATGCTGCTCTATGCTGCATCCTGAACTTCAGCTGATGCACAAACCTATCTTAGTTCTTAACCTGAGCTGCATTTTGGCAGAAATGTATAAGTGTAGTGGGTGCAAATTGCCTGTAATTAGCGGTAGAACACAGCACTGGTGTAATAATTTACGGATTCTTACGACTCTCTTTATACAGCTTTGCCAACACCCTTTTGGGCTGTAACTCTGCAGGAAGAATCCACCAAAGGTACAAGCACAGAGAAATTGTCTGATATTCGGGGAAAATGAAAGTAATTTCCTTGTTCTTTGCGTGGGCAATCCCAAAGCAAAGTGACAGGTTGGACGGAGGGAGGGAAAGGAAAAGGGATGGGAAGAGTGACAAGTCATTATTGCTCCTGCTGCTCGTGCTGAATGTCTGGCAAAAATATAAACGTCGTTCCCCACCTGCTGCTACCCCTTGGTGTTTTTAATGAAAACTGGTGGGCCTGTGAGAGCACTTCTGGCTTGAAGGAGGAAAGAAAGCCAGGAGAGATGAGGATTTGGATCGGTGGGGTGCAGGGGGGGTGGGCAGGGCTGTGTGGGTGGGTCTGCAGGAGCCCAGGGGCAGGTTCCCTCCTGCCGTGGAAAGATTAGTGCTCTGGTGATGCTGGAATACAGAGCCATGGCCAGCAGCAAATTAAAGGTCCCTGAGAACCAAAATCCAGCTCCACTGAGTAGCCCAGACTATGTAGTCTTTTGTTAGCACAAAGGTTTGTAGAAAATTCCCAAGCTGCCTAAAGGAAGGAGCTGTGTTTGCCACCAGGGAAAGGAGTGTGTTGGGAATACAGTGGTATTTCTTCCTGGCAGCCTGAGATCTGCCTCGGGAGTG
The DNA here is from genome assembly GCA_035583155.1 of Acropternis orthonyx. Lineage (NCBI taxonomy): Eukaryota > Metazoa > Chordata > Aves > Passeriformes > Rhinocryptidae > Acropternis > Acropternis orthonyx. Next base: position 13,738,999 of record JAWWEU010000053.1, on the reverse strand, counting down.
GTTTGTGCTGGATGGTAATTGGGTTTCAGCTGATTGCAGCAAAACTATGAATCAACTGCAGCCCATTTTTAATAATGAAGAACTGAAACGTAATCAGAAATATATTCACAGCGCTACAGCTTTCAGTGATTATATGCAGCAACTGGTGCCTGCAGCCTCTTTGGACTCACATTCTCTTACCTTTTTTTTTTTTTTTTTAGTTTAAGGATTAGAAAAAAATCCAATATTCAGAGCAGTTGACTTGACACAAGATGGAAGAGCATGCAAGGATTAATAGTGCTCTTTTCCGTGCTCTGGTGCAGTCTTATTTCCAAGCTCCTCTCCCTGCTCCTGCCCCAGGCCAAGGTGCTCAGCAGGCACCTGGATTTGGCAAGCTGTGGTGTGCTCTTGAAATCACTTGTGAAAGTGGTGCAGTAACCTTGAGTGCTGCTAACAGAGAACTGTGTTTTACCTCTCCTGAATACAGGAAAATACTGCGTGGCATTAACAGAAGGATAAGTTACTATGGTGATGAAGGCTATATAACAGATGGAAATACATATATGTATAATGCCTTTTAGGCATGATCTGACAAGAAAATTGTGACCTGTTTCCATGGGACTTTGTGGAGCACTGGAGTGTGTTCACACTGATACTTTCTGGAAGCTGGAAGTGATGGATGAGAGACCTTGTTTTCTCTCAGAAATGCACTGCAAGGTCTCTGTGCTGCAGCAGCCGCTGAATCTCAAATCTCTCCCACACCAGCTGCAGGCCTTGCAGCCCCTCACCTCCAGCGGCTGTGGGTTTACAGTATTAACAATTCCCCTGCCCTTTCCTTGTCTGCTGCCTTGGTCGCTGGCTTTGCTCGGGTCAGCCTCCCACGGCTCTCCCTCTGCCACCTTCTGTCGCAGCCAGCGCTCCCAAAGTGATGCATTTCTGCCCTCTGTCCTCCTTGGTTCCTGCCCTTTCTTTGTTGTGACTCTGCTGTACGATGTTCCTGGGCTCAGGATGCGCAGTGGGCTTGGCTTTAAGGAGGAGATGACCTGCCCTGGCCCATGGAGAGAGGGGCAGTGCAGACCCCTGGGGGCTCTGGACAAATAAATGCCATGAAAAGGGCAGGGGCAGGAGAACATCTGATTCCTCACGCCTCCACCTCCTGCAGACCCTCCGGATGCTTCGGTGTCCAACATTTCCTGCTCTCTCCACCTCTCCCTGCCTGCAGGATCATTTTCAGCTGACCCTCAGTAATGCTTTGCTTTTCTCCTCCCATATCTCCCCTCTGTAGCCTAAGGCAGCTTGGCCAGTTGGGCTCTGGATGTCCCTTATCTTTATCTGTAAAATGCCAAAGTGAGTTACAGGAAGAATTTAGGCAGCACTGAGGGTAATGTGATGACTACGTAGATTAATTTTGAAACCTTTTTTTGCTTTCAGGATTTTGTTCATGACTCATGTTTGTTCACAAGATATGATTATAGAAGTTTTTAGAGCAATGGCATGTGTGCAGCTTTGGGAGGCCTCATGTTGGTTTACAGGAGACCTCTCAAATGAGAAGGTAAAAGTCAAGTCTCAGATGAGACACCAGGACTTTATTTTTCTACCAGCTGGTATTTATTTGTCTGCATCTGCCATTCTTCAGAAAAGGCTTCTGGCAGCGAGAGCTGAGCTGCATCTTTGTGATGGGTGCAGGGTAATCTGCTCCCTGGGTTGGTTCTGCAGTGCTGAGAGGGTGGAAAACTTGCTTTTGTCAGTAAAACACATGACTCAAGGAGCCAAACAGGAGCTGAGTAAGGCTGTTGTGCTCTGCCACTGTCAGAGCAGCATTGCAAGTGGGCTGGGAGGGAGCAGTGAGTGAGTGGCCTCACAGCCCAGGCCTCTGCCACTCACCCCACCACCTGCTCGGTTTTCCACAGGTGCACATGGAAAAAAGCACCACAGGCCACTTTTCCAAAGGGTTGAAAGGGGCTGTATCAGCGTCCAGGGTGGCTGCTCCGAGTCCAGCACACCATGTAAGGGCATGTATTTATCTGTATATATAATTTACATATGCTTTGGGGTTTATTTCCCCATTCAGGGTTCTCTGTTCTCTCAGAAGTGCTCCTGTGGGCCGTGCAACCAGCATTTTATTCGTGTGCTTCGGCCTCACGGGAGGTGCTTCTGCCCTAGCTGGGCAGCTGATGGCATCGTTCTGCCCCTCCGCAGCCAGCCTGGCAGTGCCAGCAGGGTTGGACCATCACCCCTCCCTTCCTGGCAGTCTCTGGCTCCCGACACACTCGTTATTTGCCCAGTGCCTCGCGGGCTCTCGCTGAGTCTTGGCTCGCTGTTCCCTGATCCCAGGGAAAGACTGTGGTGTGAGACAG
>JAWWEU010000053.1:13719698-13733207 GCA_035583155.1 Acropternis orthonyx | reverse complement strand
GGTGTCCAGATGCCATTTGACAGTCTGAGATAAGCTTTTATATACCACAAAGTTTCAAGCAGACATGTGTGTACTGGGGTTGCTGCTGCATGAACAAAAAGAAGTGTGTGTGTGTGTGTGTGTGTGTGTGTGTGTGTGAGTTTTTGGGTGGGCTTTTTTACGTATTCACACCAAACAATTTTTGCATATCATTGAGGGAGTGTCTGATTTAAATTTCTCTGTGGTGGATTCCAGCTTTTTTTCTCAGTAACAAAACAATGCAAACGGAAGAATTATGGCACTCAAAAATGAAGTTACTTTGATTTATTTTCAAAGAAAAAACATTAACTTACCTTCTTCAGTATAATGGACAAGGGATCAACTTACTTCAATTTGTTGTATCCCCGCAATAACTTTAGTCCACCTTTTAAATGCTGATTTGTACTTTCCTCATAATTTCAGATCTCTTCATCCATTAGCAGCTGTAAGAACATCTTCATCTGTGCCCTTCCCAAACTGTTGCCTATGCGGCTCAATTGGCATTTCCTGGACTATCTGAAGAGATTTTTGGGTAAGTGTAGAGTGGTTCAGCCTCAGCTGTGTACAGACATACCTTTCCTTGGCTCTCTGCAAACAGAGGCTTCACAGCAGTCACATCTCCAGATTATTTCACTTTCAAATGCTCATTAACTCTTGGGCTCCTTCTGCAGGCTCTGCAAATGCCACACACAGAATTCTGGCAGTGAGGTGGGAGGAGGAACAGGATAAGGGTTGCTTTTCCTTCGCCCCCCGGGATGAGGTGCTGTGTGGGCACTCCCTGTCCCAACAGCCCTAATTCAGCCCATTCCGAAGCCTGAGGAGCAGAAGGCTTGGGCAGCACTAAACGAGGGTTTCTCATTCCACTTTAGAATCAGAGCACTCTGAAAGCAGCCTGCTGCCTTAATGTGCTGATGGGGCTCATGTGGCTGAAGCAAGAATTACTGTGATGTCTGAGTTCAGCCACACTTTGCACCATCTAAATCTTTTTTTATTCCCGCTGCATAGTTTGAGCAAGAGAAACGAGTGAAAAATTGCTGTCATAAAAGACTCATCTGCTTTCCATTACACTGACATTTAAGGATTGCACACATTAAAATGCTCCTATGCACTACAGAGAGCCATGGAAAAACCAGGAGGGTGAAATTTCTGACAAAAGGGAAGTTTTGTAATTCAGCCACCCTGGGGTGAGCATGAACCAGGACTGGGGAAGGACAGAGATCCCCCTGCATCCGACCTTCCCAGCCCTCCCTGGAGTTCTTGTCGGGGAACTCAGTGGCCAGTGCACAGGAGAATATTTTCTCAAAACACCTTTTACCCTCTGTCTGCTTCAGATAAGAAATAAAGGTGCTGAATATTTTCAGCCCCAAGGCAAGGTGTTGTGCTCCCTGCAGGGATAACTCCAAAATCAGGGAATTAATGTGATCAAGGTTATCAAGGGCTCTTTGGTCTGTACTGGAATTCAATTCTTAGAAAGCTTTTTCTTTGAATTAGGAAAGCAAATGCCTCCTTTCCTTCTGGGCACCTTCCAGCTGATGATATCTTTTGGTTTCCCACCAGGCAGGAGCAGCATTTTTTGTGAGTGAGATTGCCCCAAATCCTGCTTGTTTTATAAGCAAGTGGCGGACAAACAGCTCTGTGTTCCTGTCCATGGGGAGCTGAGGGGTGTCCCTGTGGGTCCATGGAGTAAATGTGATCTGACACACCTGCCTTCCCAGATACCTCCAGGTAACCCCATGAGAAAGGTCTAAAACCTTGTCAAATAACACCTCATATCTCTCTTGGCCTTTGGACCACATAGCGCAAGCCCAGGTCTGAGAATTCTGACTGCAATTCTGAGGGATTTTCCTCCAGAACTTTTTCTCCAAGTTTCAGGTAATCATAAACCATTTAAACCTCTTTTTAAATAGAGCTTTTTGTGGTCACAACACAGAGTGTAAAAGCACCAACACTGGGATTCCGCCTCTTACTCTCCAGCTACCACTTCTGTATCACATTTATTCAGTTTACAAGTCAAGCCCAGGGGTTTTTTCCCCACCTCTATGTCTTCCTGCTCAGCCTGTTTCTTGTAACTCCCACTGTGTTTACTCTGTTTGGTGTGATGCTCCTGCCAGGAGCAAACCTGGGCTGGGGGTGATGCTGCCTGAGAGGGAGGGAAATGCCTGTTTTCCCACTTGGATATCCCTCCTCTTTCCAAATAGAGTATAATCTTAGTGCTGTTAGTAAACTGTGTGTTTTAATTTAGGAGGGAAACTAAAAAGAGATGCAGCTTTTGTAGGATTCAGCTTGCACTGTGTTTTCTGAACTAGAAATATTTAACATCGATCTACTCTTGTGTTAAACCCTGATCTTTGGGGTTTGGCAGTTGCCCAACCTTAGGTTGTGAAAGGATGTGCTTATTGCTTTGTAGCAAAGCACAAAATAACCAAAACCCCACATTTGAAAGAATCTATTTCAGCTTCTCATAGAAACAGAGCTGTGTGGTTCTGATTTCCAGCATTTCCTTTTTGCAGTTGAACATCCGTGTGCATGCTAAGGCACGTTGCAGTAAAGAGATTACTTGTCTGAGGCTCTCTGAAGACAGTCACTCAATGACCCATAAAATTCTGCATCTAAAGGCTGTGGGCAGCCGATTCACCACCTAAGTAACTTCAAGTGGTATCCAATATAAAGTAGAAATCAGGAAAAAATTCTGCACAGCAGTGTCAAATATCAGATCCCAGCCTGCATTTCTGTGGGTCAACTGCTGAATCTGCCAGTGATGATGCTCCAATTCATCACCACAGCTGTGCAAGTGATGGGTTCAAACACACCCCGTGGAATGTGTGGCTCTGAGAGCCTTGCCTGTGGGCAGCAGGGGAAGGGAAGATGCTCACGGGGAGGAAAGGGAAAGGAGTGAACGCTTGCACTGAAGCACAAGTTGGGGCCCTTTGTGCCTTGCTGGGGCATTAACAAGCAGTGCAGATCCCCCCTGGGGCACGTATTGCCCTGTGCTCCCTCCTGCTGCTTCCCTTGCCCTGTTTGCTGGGGCTGCACAGGAGGAAACAGAACCAAAGCTGAGCCATGGGATGAGTTCTGGCCATCTGGGACAGGGGAACAGCAAGCTGTAACTTCTTCATTGTGGAGAACCCCAACAAACAATCCTGTTTCTTCAAAGCATTTGTGTTGTTCCTCCCACTGCACGCCCAGGTAGGTTTGGTGGCTGCAGTGGGTCCCTGTCTTTGGTATTTTAAGCACGTGTCTAACTGGGGTGTGTTTGGGCACAATGAGGCAAGTGAAAATATTTTGTGAGTATCTCTACTGTCATTAATCTTTATAAACAATGTAATAAAACCCCTTACTTACATAGGTAAATGGGGAAATCAGACAGGGAAAAGCACTTCTAAGTGTGCTACCAAGAACCAAAAGAAATTGTTTTTCTAGTTTGGGGTGAGTCCAGGTAAAACTTGGAATGCAGATTAGTGTTTATGTTGCACAGGAGATCAAGGGTGCTAATTCTAAGGCTGAGTTATTGCACTGAATTAATGCAGTGCAAGCCTGATGGGAGGTGTGGAGTTAAGTTATTTTGTGCTTGAAGAGGCATTCAGTGAAGGAAGTGCTACTTTAACTGTTTGACAGAGACTGTGCTGGCAGGTTTTTGCAGGTTTAATGACTTTGGCCAACAAGAATGTTCTCAAAAACATTTTTTCTGAACCCTGACTTGGCTTCTTTAGAAGACTTTCCTTGTGGGGACTGTCAGAGGGAAAACGAGGAGCTGTCCTGACGTTTGGTAATGAAATGCTGTGGCACTTTTGTGAGTGGGGGCATTGGAAATTCCCCTGGTTTACAGGTTTAATTGGTTTCCCAGAACATCATTTTCTGAGCTCTGAGTGGGTTAGCTTCCCAGCAAAGCAGGATGTTTTTGTTTATCCTCTCGGGTGGTTCTCCCTTTCCCTGCCAGCAGCGCTTGCTGCAGCGCTGCAGTGCGTGTTGCCTGTTATAAACGATTTAGTTAAAGGCAGGCTGGGCTCTCTTCTGCCCTCCTTGCTGTAACAGGGTCATCTTGTGTCCTTGTCAGCACGGTAATCCAATGGAGCCTGTATATAAAACTGAAATACATATGGAAATTCTATAACTCTAGAACACATGGCCAATTACGTGTTTTGGACACAGAATGGCTTGGGATAAATAACACTGATGTTCTCCACAGAAAGGTATTTTTAGTATTTTATTTGGGTTTGTCTATCAAAGTTAGAAAATTATTATTATAGGAAAACTATCCCATGTTAAAGGTTTGAGGCTATCTGAAGGTTTTATGGTCAGTAGGAGTGTGCATATTGCTACTACTATTGAAATACTAATTGCCCAGATTTATTGAAGGACTGTAAATATTAAAGGCCAGATTTGTCTTGTCTCATACCAAGCAAGTCTCATTAAATCTGTAATCAGAATCAATAAAAACCCTTTTCTTCACTGATCCTAAGCACACCTTTTAAGACAATTAACTTGGCTCACTGTTCTGATTTGATCTTAAACAGGAACCATGTTCCTTTGAAAAGGATTTATTGCATCCATTTGAATCAATAGTGCTGTTAAAAGAACACTGGGAAAGAAAACTGAAAATGCCATATGAGGTAAATCAATGAAAAAAGATAATAAATTTTATAGAAAAATACAGGAAGCAAAATTGGCAGTCCAGACCTCAGCCAAGGCCCCAGTTCTGGTGCAGAGATGGACAGTGTAAGTGTTTAATCAAAGCCGGTCAAACCTCCTGCAAGACACAGCTCAGGGTGGAGTCTGAGGGGAGGCAGGAGGGCAGGGAAAGCTCCTGACAGGTTCTGAATGGCTGGAGTGCAGTGTCTGCTCACATGTCTGCCTGAAATACTTACCTGCTGTGACAGTGAGGGGCTGGGAACAGGCTCCTGGGGCAGGCACACACCTCTCCTTTGGATCCTGTCTCACCAGTGGCAGAGGTGACAGTCCCTGGGCTTGTCACTGCCTCTTGCTGCCAGCCCTGTGCCCACCAGCCTCACTGAGCCCTGGGCTCAAGGCTCCTGGGGCAGCTCATGCATCCCCTCTGCAGGTCTGGGCTCACCCCAACCACCCAGACTGTTCACAGCGTCACAGAATCCACTGGCTTGGAAAACACCTCTGAGACGCTGAGCCCCACCTGTAACCTGAGGAGCAGCAAGAGGACAAATGGAAAAAGGGAGGGAGAGGAGGAAAAACCCATTTAGGAGCAGCGACAGGCAGCTCATGTGTGTGCTCACAGAGGGGTTGTGGTTAGAGGTACAGGCCAAAAAGGACACGTGGTTTGGTGCTGCCAGTCTGGGGCTGTGCCTTCAGCTCTGCTGCTGACAACTCAATGAGCAAATTATTTCATGTAGCTGTGAAATTGTCCTACTCCTTGGAAATATTAGTACTGATTGTGACTAGTGCGTGGAGTTGTTTAAGCCAAGGATGAAAAGCCTCATGTGTGAGCAGGGAGAGGGGGTTGTTTTCATTATTAGCAATTACATGCCAGAGCGATCCCCTGCCATCACTTATCACTGACAGCCCCTTGCTTTCCCTTTCCAACTAATTTCTGCTGAACAACAGGAGAGCTCCCTTGAGTCATGTCCCCACCCTCAGGCACACAAGTCACCTCCGGGTGGGAATTTGGCAGCCAGGGATCTGCTGTCACTTCAGTGCAGCACCTCCCCTGGACACGATCCAGAGCATGTGGTGCCCTGGCCAGGCTGAACCCAGGAGCTCCTCCTAATGCATCCCAAAATCCACACCAGAATAACCCCCCAGACAGCGTGTGTTCCAAACAGGAGACAGCTGGCAGTCTTTGACTTCAGAATGTCAGACAGCCTTGTGTTTGCTCGGGTTTTACCTCGAGCTAATCAGTTAATTGGAGTTAAGTACTCTGAGATGTTTCACATCCCTCTTCTCCTAATGAAGAGGCCCCTCTGCCAGCCAGGCTGCTCCGTCCTCTGCACGAGAAACCGGGGAAGTGCAGTGGCAGGACAAGGGAAATGGTTTCCATGGGTTCAGATTGGATAGTAGGGAAAAAAATCCCTCCCTGTGAGGGTGGGCAGGCCCTGGCACAGGGTGCCCAGAGGAGCTGTGGCTGCCCCATCCCTGGGAGTGTCCAAGGCCAGGCTGGACGGGGTTTGGAGCAATCTGGGCTGGTGGGAGGTGTCCCTGCCCAGGGCAGGGGGTGGGGCTGGGTGGGCTTTGAGGTCTCTTCCAACCCAAACCATTCTGGGATTATGATTCTACTCTGTGTCTTGGCCTGAAATGCTCTGCAGCTCTCTCGAAGGCTGACATGATTTTTTAATGAAGACCAAATTAATTCAGAAATATGAAAAGAATGGAAATAGGTACAAATATGCCAATTTATGCATTTAGCACTCCTCCCAGCATTTTTGGGTTTCTTCTCTTCCTTCATTCCCCCCATCCCCTCAAGCAACTCAGGGTTGTTCCATTTCATTAACAGTTCAAACGCCTGGTGAATTTTCCCAGAACAGCCTCATAAATTCTAATCTGGTTCTCCCCGGGTACAACTGGGTTTTAAGTGCATTATCTAGGTTTATCCTTATTTAACCACACATCTCACCATTTTTGATCTCTGAAGGCTGAGATTTCAGTATTAATTGTGATTACAAACTTTTGTTTTCATGAGGTTTCAGAATCCCCTAAATACTTACTTCCTTAATTCATCAAGGTCAAGAACCTCGGAACAATTGCAACATTGGGACATTGCAAATGGTAATTGGAGGCACAATTTGATTTTATGAGCCACGTGGATTGAAATGTCTGTGCTTGCACCACCCAGCCCTGAGTCAGGAGCAGCCAGGGGTTGCTGACAGCCCCTGATTGATCCCAGCCAGGCTTTGAGCCAGAGGCAACCTGGGGCTGGAAGCTCCATGTGCAGTTTCCAGCCCCGCAGGGCTCCTGGGATTTCACTCCGGGGGTCTGGTGTTCCTGGGCAGAAGGCAAAGCAATCCATGGATTCATAGTGGTCTGGGGTCCTCTGGTTTTTTACATTCCCAGATGAAATACTGTCCAAATATGGATGTTATTTAAACCGGGTTGGGTTTTTGTAAGTCAGAAAAGAAATCTGCTGGGTTTTTTTGTTTTCCCTAACCGGCCTCAAAAATGAGAGGTCCTGGAGACCGCAGACCTTGCTGAAGATCAGCTCACTTCTGACATCTAAGAATGTTGCTCAACCAGTTCTGTCAGAGCTGGTTCTTTCATAAAACTTTATTTCTAGAATCTTTTTTTATTTTTTCCCCCCAGCTTGAATCCTGGTGAGATGTTGTAGGCAGCTGCATTTTAATCTTTAGCATTAATTAACTTGGTAAAGTATAAAGTAGCAGAAGCATGGATGACAATACTAATGAAAGTAATAAAAACTGATTAATGCCTAAATCCAGAGAAACAGAACCCTCTGCCTCCCTGCAGACATGGGTATTAATGAGATTTCCTTTGTTTCTCTCTGAGGGTGGGCAGTTTCTCCCGCCCCACAAATCTCTGCAAGTGCCAAAGAGTTTTGTTTGTTTTGTGTCTGGTTCCAGTTAGAGCCAAAGGCTGGTAAATACTGTGAAATATTGTTAGAAACAGGATTTTCTGACCTGACAGTCAATGGGACAAACCAGTAACCATAATGGGATTTTTTTTCTTGAGGTGACCAAAGAGGTGGCTTTGCTTTGGGTATTTGTGCAAACTGAGGCTCTGAGATGGCTGTGCTTGAGTGGGAAAGATGAGCAGAAAGTTTTCCACTATCTGCCCAACTTATTAGGGAAATTTAAATAAATGGAAATGGATAAATGGTGAATTAGGGAGATCTGCCACACCAGCTGCTGGGCTGCTTATTTGCTCAAGTAAGTAGGACCAACAAGTGTCTTGAGGGCAAATTAAATAGAATCTTGAGTTAGTAATGCATGGAAACAGCTAGTGGGGATTCCTGGTAGTTTCTCCTGATGTCTCACAGTTGGTGCTGAGTGCACTCTTCCCTCCCTGGGTTTCAAAAGGCAAAACAGAGGCAAGTCCCAGCCTCTTACAGTGATGGAGGGGCATAACAAGATCTCAGTGTTGGTGTGCCTGAGCCTTTGTGCAGGGAAAAGGGAGTGATGGACTGAAAGTTTAAAAAAAAACCCTGTAGTGTACATTTCTGTGTCCATGCCTTAGGGAAGCAGGCAAGGTTGATGTGCAAATTCCTTCTGTTAATGACTTGTGCTCCTGCAGCAACTCAATTTGTATCCCTAATGAAACCTCATAGTGTTAGTGGCAGTATTAATACCAGTGTAATTACCAGTACTATTTATATCACCAGGAGCAGTCCCTCACTGCAGAGGGATCGATATCCCACAGCAGTGACCTCCTCTCACTCACTGGGCAGTGGCTTCAACTTGTTTTGCCCCAGCAGCTCACTGAGGATGATGCTCAGGAGCTTTGCCATGGGGGGGAAACACCAAAATCTGGCCCTCCCCAAGCACAGCCGTGTGAGGAGGCAAAGCCTGGGGGCCAAGGCTCCATAGCTGAGGTTAAACGAAGCTACCCTTGGAACTGGAGCTCTCCCCTGCCTCTGAGGGGCACCTGGAACTCAGGGGTGGATCAGTGGGAGCTGCACATCTGTGTCCAAGCCAGTCCTTGAATCAGTGGGAGCTGCACATCTGTGTCCAAGCCAGTCCTTTCCATCTGAGTCTGTCTGCAGCTGGATCTGTCCTCAATCATCTTGTGTGTAAGTCAAGACCTTTCACTTAGTTGTAAAACCAGGAGCAGAAGAGGTTCAGCCGTTTCCAGCAAAGACATTTCTCATGACAAGGTGAACTCCACGGGGATGAAAAGCATGTGAAATCTTTTATTTCATTAGTACTTCATGATGCTTGTTTAAAGAAGCCTCAAACATTTTAACTTGTTAAATTCTTCCTTTTTTTTTCTTTTAATATCAGGTCCTTTCTACCCAGAAGACTGGAGAACTGGGAGGGTAATGAAGCAAGAAACACTGTGCAAATAAAGGCTGTTCAACAGTGAGGGTAAGAATTTTTTTTCAAACAATTTGAAGTTCTTTGGTTTTTCTTAGTGCTACTTTAATTCAGACTTCTGAGATTCGCTGAGGCATATGAAGTCTTTGTTAAGATTCATTACTTCTCTCCCTTTATTTAAAGAAGGAGAAATAAGAGACTGCTGATGAGTTACGTGGGAAGGTCAGAATTCATACCAGCTATAAAGTAGAATGAAACAGCTCTAAAACCTCATCCCTTTCTGGTGATAAATAAAGAACATGATCTCAATTATTTTTCTCTTCTATGGACCGGTTTTAAGTGAAGATTTTTTATTATATGCCCTTTCTTCTCTGAAAACAAAGTATGTTGATCATAAAAAATAGTCCTTCCCCTGCGTAAGCCTTAATCCATGAATTCTGACAACCCAGCAACCAAGGCTTGTCGCTTCGTCCCCAGGCTCATGGATTGCTCCTCGGTGCTCTACAGACCACAGCCCTGTCCAAAGCAGAGCAGGGGATGAAAATCCCATTGGATCCCTCCTGGGACTGTGTGGTCTCTCATTTTTTTACTGAGCTTATCAAATGTTGTGGTAACAGAACTGCTCTCTCTGACTCTGCAGCTTCAGCAGAGAGGGGGGAGTGGGAGGAGAGAGAAAAGCTGTGCTGAAAATCAAGAGGTTGAATTGTAAGTAGAATAAAGAGAGATAATATCCAGATACTCCCACTAGAGCTCTTGAAGAGCCAGCAGGTAGTCCTGTTACAGGTACTCACAGGAGCAGAGTGGAGTGAGAACACAACAGCCCAAATTCAGCCCTGATACCACCAGAGGAGCAGGGATGTCAAGCTGGGCTTTCTTCTCTCCAGAAAAGAAAGATGTATATGAGGTCTAGTCTATTTATTGAATTAGGAAAACAGTCTAGCTCACATTTCCCTTCCTTCTTTAAGGTTTCATATTCACACCTTGGAGCATCTCTCATCTTACCTCTGTTCTCCTGAGCAGCCACCAGTCACCATTCAATCCTTATTCACCTCCCTCTGGATGAAGGCATCGGCCCTGCAGCTGGGAAGGCTCTCACAGCCAGCACTCAATGCTGGGGGAAGGTCTGCAGGAATTACCTGAGGCTTCCTGCAACAAGTGGATTTTTGAGAAAGAAGGTGAGTTTGGAGATGACAATGCTTGTGTTTCTAGTTCCCAGTCTTGCAAGGCTCCCTTTGGCCTGAACCACATGTTTGGGTTTGAGCCTGTGCTGGACATCAGTCTTCCTTTGCCACCCACCTCCTCTCCAAAGAGAGTCCAGGGTTAGGGTTAGGTCCAGGATGGACACACAGTTTCCTGGCTAAGGCTGCCAGAAACAGCCACAGGGCCTCCTCCAGTGATGCTGGGGCTCGGTCTCTGGGATTCCCTCTGTGGCAGTGGCCAGTCGAGGGCTGGTCCAAGCTCTCCACACTCAACAGAAGGATTTCTCTCACTCTGGTGGGTGCAGATCTGGCCCCAGCTCATTAACCCTCAGCAGGAGAAAAGCACCTGCTCCCTCCTGCAGGTAAGTGCGAGTCTCACTCCCCAGATAACTGACCTGGCCACGTAAACAGAGAGCAGCACCACAAACTGCTGATGTTTAATAGCAGGCATGACATTTGAGCCTGCAATGAATGAGCTGCCAGCCTACAGCAAGCCTGTCCTCTCTCACTGGAGGTCTGACTGGAAGCTCTGTGGCCTTTCAGCAGGAGCCCCTGGATGCCCCCAGGGACCGCGATGTGCCGGGTCCCACCAGGGAGAAGCACTGCAGGCTGCTCTAGAAATTAATCTCTCCTGGAAAAGCCCTGCAACAACGAGCCTTCAGCATGCATATATAAATAATTAGTGCGGTTATAAGCTGGCTGGTTCGGTTTCAATTGGCTGTATGTATGTATTTATTGACTTTGAAAGCGACGCCAGAGTTTGCTGCTAAACCCGAGGAGATGACTTTCCCTCTCCCAATGCTTTCCACGTGCCGAGCAGTTTATTGACTGACACACTATCCCTAAATTACAGAAGGAAAAGGCTCCCCTCTCGTGGCTGCAGAGGAAAATGGCATGTTCTGCGCTGTGCTCTCCCTTAGCTATAGAGAAACATAAATAAGTTATAAAATTCCAGTCATCTCCCACTCACACCCAGCGTGGAGCCGTGCCAGCTCCGCTGGGGTTTGGCAGCCCAAACCCTGTTTGCCTCAGGGCAAAGGGAAATATTTGGGGAGAACTCATGTAAGTTATTTAAATGATAACTAAAAGTCATGATCTATATCAACAGTCAGAAACATTGCAGTTGAAGAACAGATTTAAAGCTGTTTTGCATTTGATCTTTTAAAATACTTTCTTAGTAAATGTTGACTTTTATGTGCTGGATTTATTTTGCTCTATAAAGTCTGCTCTCAGAGAGGAGACCTTATAGATAAATGTTCAAACCACTCTGTAACTCAGTAGGCATCTATTCAGATGACCAGGTTTTCTATTTTTATTAGGCTAGAAATGCTGAAAAGCATCTGTTATTTACAGGACAGCTAATTTCATTTCCAGTTCGTGTCAAACTGCTTTTGAATAAAACCTGAGATTTAATTTAAAGGCTATAAAAGCAGCAGCATAAAATTATTAGTTAAAAGCTGTCTTTAAATACTTTGCATACATCAGGAAGAGAAGCGGAAAGTTCATGCAGGCAGGAGTGACAAGTAAAATTAAGGCTTTTATGAACCAAAGGAAGTTTTTCTCAAAATCAGCAAACCCAAGTGCTTGTTTCTCACCAGTGTGTCTGCCGGAGTTTTGGAGCTCCCAGGACTCAGCCGCTCACACCTCATTTGTGGGATAAACGGGAGGAAGAAAACAAGTTTTCTTGCTGTTTTCTCAGTGTCAAATGACCTCCTCCTTGAGCACAGAATATGCTGAAACCCAAATCCTCTGGGTTTCCTTTTCTCCCCGTTCCTACAGAAGAGCCAGTTGCTACTCAAAGCAAGGCTCATCCACTCATTTAACTGTCCAGCTTTTGGGGGGATTGCTTCCTTCAGGCCACTTGCTTGACTTTCTTTACAATATCAGCACTACTGATGTGCTATTTGAAAAGTATATAAATAGTTTATATAAAATTTTAAATAGCTGATGGTAAATTTATGCCTCAATCTCAGTTGTTATGATTTCAGATTTCCTCTTTAAATTTGCATATTCTTAAAAGAAACACACATTAAATGATCTGCAGGTCTTTTTTCTTAAATCTGTATTTCATCTATTTAGAGAGACTTAAATTCCAGGAAATAATTTGATCCTTGGGATTTGATCCTGGACCTACAAGAAAAGAGTAAAAGTTTTGGATTCAAGGCTACGATCTTGGACAACTCTCAAAAGGAAATATAGAAAAATGTATCTCAGGAAAAAGGCAGGCTGAAATTAGAACTGTTGTTAACACAAATAGAACAGATTCAGACTTTAGTTTTAACCCTGGTGCTTTTTTTATACTATAAAGAGGCTAAAATGGGAAGTCTTTTATCTAATGAAAATCCAAATATAAACAATTCCTTTTTGATTTCTAGGGGTTTTTTTCTATTGAGGAAGACTTACATTATTATTTTCAAATTTGTTGCAGATCTTCATCATGTCCATTATTATTTTTTATTTTTTTTTAGCCCAACACTCTGACTCATACAGTAGAACTGTTCACTTTCAGTTATTACTCTGGGGACTAAACCCTGTCATTTTCCTTATGTTGAGCAGATCTATTCAAGGAGAGCTGAAAATGGGCTGGAAATGGAATTGATCTCGGAGCTGGAGCAGGACCAGAGGAAGTCCCCGCACCTGTGTGAGTACCAGTTCTCAGAGCTGATGAGAATGTGGGTTGCGCTGGTTTTGTGCCCTGTCTGGCCACGCTCTGCAGGGCACCACTGGCACCACTGATACCAGCTGCACTGGCATGAGTGTCTGCGTGGGGCTGAGGCCCTTCCCGGGCAGTGCCACCAGGGAGATGGGAGTTCTCTGGGCAAAGAGAAAACAGCCTGCAGCCTGGGGAGCTGGGAGTGTCTCCAAATGTATTTGATGTGTTTAGTCCGCATACATTCTGCATGCCCTCAGCTACACCGAGGGCTTCTCAGGGGGTGGAGCAACAACCACACTGCAGCCAACTATTTATTCTTCCCTCTGATAAATAAATACACTCCAGAGAAGGCAACTTCAGCCTTCTGCCTCTCAACTCAGCCTGATCTCCGCAAACACTCCACGAGGAGCAAAGGGCACTCCAGGGCTCTGCAGTTTGCAGCTCACCACGGAGAGCTGTGAAGCTCCTGTGCTCATGCCCCGCCATCCTCACTGAGATTTCAGGAGGAATTTCTCCCTGGAAAGGCTGGTCAGGCTCTGGAAGGGGCTGCCCAAGGAGGTTTGGAGTCCCCAGCCCTGGAGGTGCCCAAGGCAGGACTGGCCATGGCTCTCAGTGCTCTGGGCTGGGGGACAGGGTGGGCATCGGGCACAGGGTGGGCTCCGTGGGCTGGGAGGGCTTTTCCAGCCTC